>CM029016.1:107858137-108056333 GCA_016801055.1 Panax notoginseng | reverse complement strand
TTTTTACTTATTTCATGTTCTTTTATGTGTAGGGTGGTCATGGATGCAATTGGTATGAAAAGGCGGTCTTTTTGGAGCAAAAGTGAAAAAAATGGAACTTAAGGATTTTTGAAGTCAGTGCACTAGCCCGCCGGGGCGGACCTGTTTTACACTATACCCCCGCCGGGGCGGGGGTCCTGTTTCCTGAACTGTCCTGTTCTGTTTCGACTTCTGCTAGGCGCGTTTATGGGCTTGGCTGGTGCATTTTGGACTCTAATAAAAGGAAAATTCGTCCAGAAGTCAGGAGAGCTGGCTACCACTTAGAAAAACAACAATCCTATAAACACAAAGGCAAGATTTTCAGCGCGAATTCAAGGAATTGAAGAGCGAGCATTGGAGGAGTAATTTTCAGAGATTGTGACGATAGTTGCAAATCGAGGCTACGTGAAGGGGTTTTTCAATAATTCTTCTTCTTTTCCATTTGTTTGTAATTGGGATGATGTTTTCAACAAATTATTCAGTTTTTAATTCATTCGTTATGAACTAATATATTTATTATTAGACTTGTGATGGATCTTTGAGCGTAACGATGATTCTATAACTTTGATTTCTAATTCAATAAGATATTTTCAGTTTATCTATGTTAATTTGTGCGTGAATTTATGAATTGTCTGATCAACAGTTCTTTGTGGATTTGAAAGGAATCGAGAGAGGAGATTCGAATCTCGACCTAGTTAATATAGCATGTGTCATAAATTATGTCGATAGCATATTTGTGATTATTGTTAAAGGTAGAGATACGCTTGACATCTCATGTAATCGTATAGAGAGCTTAAGCTTCAACCTTTTTGATTGCAGTTCACATAGAGATATAGTGAGCTGGTTAAATTAGGTGTTTAACGGATTTCTATCTTAATTGTGGATTGATGTTAATATGGTATTAGTGCATCGAGATGTGGCTCTTACTACGTTCGTGTTCTTGATTAATAAATTGGAATATTGAGTTAAATTGGAATAAAGGTTTGAAAATCAGAGTGAGGCTTAGGGTGAAATCATAAGTCTAATTCTCCATTAATTGTTTGAAAAATTTCGAATTTCGTTATTGGTAATTGTTTTTGTGATAATTTAATTATTCATTAATTTAGTTGCTTTTAATTAGTTACTTTGAAAACCATTTAATTGATTAGATTAATAAAATTAGGGTTAATATAAAATTGATAATTGTGAAGTTAAGATTCTTGGTATTTTGTCCTCGTGGGAACGATATTTTATTCATTACTATATTACTTGTTGACCACGTACAATTGCGTGCTTTGTGTGTATTAATTTTGCCCAACAGCGCCCGCTCTACAAGTCTATGCAGTAAGGGTAATTACGCGCCCGCGCCATGTTCCCATTCAAAATACGCGCGGACGCGCCTGAGACCGGATTTTGAAAATTTTTAAGATTTTAAAGACGTGACTTGCCCCATCTCTCATATCAGTTTGAAATAGCAGAGTTCGTATCTCAGTCCTCTCCACAACAAGCACGACTCTTCCTTCCCAAACCGTTCGAATTCCAAAGTTGTAACATCTCATTGCAGTACGCGTACATCGCGTCCGTTTCCTACCCACGTTCAAAGTCTTCACTACTAAAGCTAGGTTTTTTGGTGGGTGTGTGAAATATAAGTTTGGGGGTTCTCTGTTCAGCAGATATTATTCCCACAATTCTGTCAATCAGGTTTTTCTTCTTCTTTATTTAGAGCAATGGGTCCTAAGCATGCTCGTTCTGTCACTTCATCATCATTATCTTCCTCCAGTAGTCAAGGCGAGGATGTCGTAGATCACACAAAATTTCTCAGTCTTGAGGCACAAATGGAGTACTACAGAATAGTAGCAAAGAAATTTATGAAGGAACGAGGCTTCAAGCCTGAGAAGCAGGATGGCCAATTATGGGATATGATTCGAGAAAGAGGATGGGGAGGACTGACTGCGACCCCTATGCCTGCTCCCATGGGTATTGTTCGGGAATTTTATGCTAATGCCAAAGACACTACGAGTGGGTTATCTATGGTCCGAGGAGTTCAAGTAGATTACCGACTACAATTAATCAGAGCAATCTTCAGGATACTCGACACACCACCGACTGGGTATGATAATTGGGTCGAGGTTGCACGTTTTGAGACTGATTTGGACGAAGTCATCACTGACTTGTGCATTTCAGGAACGCAATGGACTTGTAGGGCAGGAACGAATCAACCTAGAACCTTCCCAGCCTCATCCCTCAATCGCTATGCTAAAGCTTGGAATTTGTTTATATGTGTAAAGCTCGTACCTTAGTCGTATCAACACGAAATCACAACTGAGAGGGCTATCATTTTGTGGGGAATAGTCACATGCAAGTACATCGATGTGGGCCACCTTATTCATCAGAATATGTTAAGTTACATGAGGGGGAGCACTACGAGAAGTATCCCACATGCGTCCATTGCTGCTAGTCTGTGTTCACATCAAGGAGTCATTTGGGGTAATGAGAAAATGCAGTGCCCTATCCAAGATATCACTCATGCGACTATTGTCAAATTTGAGGATTGGGCAGGAGGTGCGCCACACCCGAGGGGAAAAGGCTTTATCCGTCAACCCACATCCTCGGTGCCTCCACCACAGCCCACACAGGAAACTAAAGAAGGCACGTCAACCCAAGCCAATGCTGTCCAGGATGACCGTCGTCTTCGAAGGTTGGAACGGAAGGTCGATGCTATGTACGATAATTTTGCAGCGTTTGCTACGGGGTTGACAAGGTCTCTAGCGGAGGCGTTTGTGCAGCAGGGTACTACACTCAAGTGGCCACAATTTGGGACAGCCGTACCATTTCCAACGCCAGATTCACCACCCGAAGAGGGTGGTGCAACTGATCATTAGGGGAGTTTCTTCTGACCCTATACCTTCAGTCATTAGGACAATGAATATATTAAGTTTGGGGGTATTGGGTAGTAGGGTAGTTGCATGTAGTTAAGTTTCATATGTTTGCATGTTTTATTTAATTTTTGCATGTTTATTTGTTAGTTAATAATTGCATAAATTTTTCTATTTTTAGTTGCTATTATATGTGTTAGTTATATGTTTAGTTGCATGTCCCAAATTTCTAGCTTTGTGGAGTTTAAGTATAGCCAATGATGAAACTAAAATTTGAAGGATTGTTGAATTTAATGGATAACACGAGCTTAGATATAATGTTTTACATGATGTTATCCATGGATGTTGTTTAGATGCTTTCGGTTTGCACTTACATGTTCACAAATGCTTGTAGGTATAAGAGTTATGTGTTTTTATTGCTTAATAGGAAACATGATTTTTAAAAATAGAATTATGTGGAAAATGAACTTAGGCTATGAAAACATTGATAATCAAGCTTTGGGAACACATGGGTATGCTAATTCTAAAAAAAAGAAAAAGAAAAATCTCTCTTGAAACCTTCTTGAGCTGAATTATTTACTCTTTAGAAGGGGCAAGATGAAGCGTAAAACACACTCGCTGCATAAAATAATAATAGTAATAAACACCGCGGGAAAGAGCGAAAATCACCCTCGTGAGTAAAAATAAAGCAGTTTAAACCCATTGTTGAACCTTAGTTTGTATTGATATATTAGAGTAGTTTTTGTTGCATTAGTATACATGGATCTTGATTAAAACTGCAATTTTCTATTTTGAGCAGTCTAACATGTGTATTCTTTGCCTTTGTCAAGTTTTTGGTGAACACAACACACACACACACACACAACATCTTTATAGCAGATAGGGGTTATTTGATTGTATGATATTATGGCTGTAGCTAGTTTGAAATTTTATTCTTGATTCTGGATAATTCACTGAGGCACATTGGATTAGAATTTCAACTTAGTTGGAAAGACTTGGGACGCATTTGTATCGTAATTTAGTTGCATAGCATGTAATTGCATTTCATTGTTTAATGTCGTATGCATTGCTTGAGGGCAAGCAATAGTTCAAGTTTGGGGGTATTTGATAAGTAGGTTTTATACCTACTTATTGGATATCAATTCACGAGAATTATGATCATCTCAAGTAGATTTTAGTATGTTTTTATGCATTTTATGTTTGTTTAGCATTTTTTGTAGTTGAACTCCTAAAGTAAAGAAAGACGTGGATTGGCATGGTGACGCAAGCTGACAAGGACTACGTATGATGGACATGAGTAGATGATGAATTAAAGCAATGATGAGCGTTATGCAGAAAGGCAAGATGAAGGATAAACAACAGAACAACAAGCAGCAGCATCATAACATCAGAGTGCAGCAGACAGAAGCAGCGCGGTCACGTTGCTAGACAAGTCAATTATCGCGCGCCCACGCTATCTACCTGCAGAAGTTAAAATCCCAAACACGCACGACCGCACCAAAAATAAGAAGGCACATCACGCACTCGCGCTAGAGACTCGGCAGACATTGATATCGCGTGCCCGCGTCCGTTTTATAATGCGATCACGCGCGACCGCGTGAGTTATCTAATGTTATTTGTTGACTTAATTTTTTAAATTTGAAATTTGAGCGCTGGGCCTTATCTAAACTATTCTGGTTGGCACCAGACGTGGAGAGTTGGTTTTTTTTATCAGTTATTGTCTAAGTAATTAGAGTTCTTAGTTTTTGAACGAGTGCTTGAGAGATTTTGATAGAACTTGAGATTATTCTATATCTTCTCTTGCATTTAGTTATTAAATAATTAATCATTTTATTTTCTGAAGGATTGGTGGTGATTTGGAACAGCATTTTGGAACAAATTCTGCAATTGGGTTTAATCAACTCTTTCTTCTCTCTCAATTGTGCTATTTAATTTCCATGTGTTATTACAATCCCATAATGGTTTTCGGTTCAAAAATGAACTAAACTCCATTATGGGATTCTAACGGATTTTGATATGTAGTCTATAATTATTTGCCTGATTGTTTGATTGTATGCTTATCATCGGATTCTCTATTATGATTGAGTGTATTGATTGAATGTTTGATCACCATTCACCTTGTATACTTATATGGAATTGATAAATGAAATATGGGTATGGTTATAATCATGATAACATGCGTTTATGAGGCTGAGATGTTTGGCTTTATACTTCGTGAATCAGATAGAAATATATTGTTTCACCGTGTGTAGTAATATAAGAGCCTATGCATTAATTCATTATTGCTGCAATTTCACATAGAAATATAGTGATTTTAGTAATATTGTCGATTACATGATTTCTATTACATGTGGAGGTTATGTAAATAGGCCATAATTCATTGAAAAATGGGTATGTCTACTTTTGTGCTCTTGGCTAATTTTCCTTGATAAATGTATAATCTTGCATGACGATAATATTTAGATGAAGTATGAAATGAAGTTAGAATCTCATTCTTTCCAAATTTGATTCATTATCATAGTATTATTCTTTTATTTGTTATTTGAGTTTAGATTAATTTAAAATTGAGAGTAATCGTTTAAGCATATAAAAATAGTGATACAATTGGTGTATGATAATTTATATTTAAAACCTTTCTCCGTGGATCGATACTGTTCTCACTCTGTACTACTTGTTGACCCGTGTATACTTGCATGAGTTTGAGTCCTTTTATTTAGACTAAAAAGGAAGCAACAATTATTGATGAATAAATATTGTTAAAAATATTGAGGAATTTTTTATGAAGTATTTGTTGTAAAGTTTGGCGTATTATTTGGAACCCCACTTACTCATTTTTCAAATAATCGGTAGGAAGTTAAAAAGTATATATTTATTTATATATATATATATATATATATATATATATATATATATATAGTTTTATTTTTTTTATGAAAAATAGAATATATTATATTTTATTATGCATAGTGTTTGCATAGTAAATTAGAAAAAATTGTCAGAAAACTCGTGATTCCTTATTGTGCGTTCGTTTCTAAATAGTATCATTCCATTCTCCTATAAATATGATACTTAGTTTAGAATTGAAAATCACACCAGAATTAGAGAATTTTTGTGACAGCCCGAGAATTTGGATATTTATTAAAATCTTAAAAGATTGAATAAAGGTTGAATAATAGTATAAAGAAAATAAGTGAATGTGACAAACGAGATTTTGTAATTTAATTTTAATATTTATTGAATTAAATAAATATTTTTCGATGATTTAATTATTAGATTAAATAATTAATTCATGAAGTTGTGGTAGATTAATTTAATTATATGTGGTATATTTATTAATTAAATTAATGTGGAGAATTTTATTATTCAAAGTATGTAATTATGTGAGCTTATTGAATTAAAAGAAATATTTAATAAGCCTAATATTATTTTAATTAATTTTATAAATAATTAAAGATTTAATAATTTGACATAATTAATAAATGAGAAATTTAATTTTTATGACTATATGAATTAATGAGAAATTATTATACGATATTTAAATTAAATTAAATAAGATGTTGGATTAATTGCCTAAATAGATGTGACCTCCTTGCTGATTAAATGATTTGGGTGGATAAAAATTAAAGGTATTGGATTATGTAAATTTTTATGGCCCAAGTAATTAATTCAAAAGCCCAGAAGAATTAATTTGTAAGCCTAAAACATTAAATTAAAGCCCAAACTTTTAGCCCAATTAATAATGGACATTTTGGACCATTAGTAAGTTAATAAAGCATGAAAACAAAACAAAATTTTGGGGCAACAAAGGGGCCATGATGCCCGACCATACAAGAGGGAGGAGGAGAGATGCATGTATGAAATGATTAAAAGTTACCTACTCCTACCAAACATATACCAACTCCTCTTACTTGTCACTTATTTATTTAACCAACACTTATGCTCAAATTTGCAAGCAAGATGAGGATTGTGGGATGTTTATAAGAGATATACTGTAAGATCCCAAATTATTAATAAATAAAATTTAATTCCTCTATTTATTATTTTGAAATAGTAAGGGTTGATTTGATTAATGTGGCTATGGGTAAAATGCGCAAATATTTTAAATAAGCAAGTGGTTATAAAATATTTATTGTTGTCGGGGAATATTCGTTTGGTTGTGGAATATTCTTACTGTCGCGGAATATTCGTACGACGGCGCAGCCTTGTGTGGCCCCCATAACGGAAAGCGATTGGATAAAAAAAACGACAAGTACAAGTTGTTTATAAATAACGGTGTAGTTGTTACCGTTAATACTGTTGGAATACCCGGTGGTTAAAACACAATAATACGCGTTGTTGCACAGTAGCACACAGTATTGCATCAATTACTGATTCTTACGTAAGAAGACACTACTCAATAATGGTTACAGTAATTACTGTTTAGTATTTTATTTTATTGATTCAATAATTGCTGCGTTGATATTTTATATTACTGTTGTTTCAATAATTGTCACTACATAGTATTTTTTATTATCGGAGTAATAATTCATATTATCTGAATAATATTATTAGATAACATTATTGGCAATGTCTAGAAAGTTCTGTCTAAGGAGAGGTTTGGTCACCTAATTGTGCGCCAGTAAGGAGAAATCCTTATTGAAAAGCCCCCTCTTTCTTGGGAACGGCCTGGTTGCCAGTACTGTGATTCTGTAATATTATTTGTGAATAATTAATTATTGATTTATATGATGAGAAAAATATTAATTTTATGTGGATATAGATGGAGAAATTTTTAAAGTGACAATTGTTAAAAAATTGATATTTTAACTTTATTGATAAAATAATATTTTATTATATTATATAATAATGATGATATTTTTACAATGAATGTGAGATATATGAGTATATGAGGAAGAGTATTTTTGTTGCATTAAATGATTAACACATATTTTGTGTCGGTGGACCCCATTTCTTGACTGAAATTTGATTATAGCCTGTAAAATCGTCCGTTTGTGGATTTCAGTCAATTTCTGTTTGGAATTTGGAAAAACTTTCTTCTGCAAAGTTGTAGAGAATTGAATTTTCTATAAAGAGTTGTGAGATTCGAATTTTCTGATAAAAAGGGCTATTGAAGTTCTGAAGTTCCGAAATAATTAATTTTTAGAAGTTTTAAATAATTATATTAATAAAAACGTTTTTTTACATTATGGTGTGTTCCACATGTGTGTTGGTGGGCTTGAAAATTTATATATATATATATATATATATATATATATATATATATACATATATATTATATTAAATTTTCTACTTTGGTGTTCTAAGCATTTTCTTATAAATAGGGTGCTTAGGTTAGAATTGAAAATCACACCAGAAACTACAGATTTCTCTCTTTCTCTCTCTATAATATCGAGCGTTTTTTATGAGTATTTTAGTACTTTAAGTATTGCTATACGGTGCAAGTTCTTTTAGCACTATATCCAGTATTCCAGTCAGAAATACTATCCTTTTGAGGTAAGGGATGTTATTTTCTTTGTAGTGATATTATTTCTTTAATATCATTATGCCGAAATATTGGTTGAAACTTTTTATCAAATTTAGAACTTTTTCATGTTGGGGTTACTATTCATGAGTTACTCTATTCACGAGTTACTATTCATGAGTTACTATTCATGAGTTACTATTCACGAGTACTATTCATGAAGCATGATGATCTTTTTTGTGAAATTTCTATCTTTTAGTGTCGGAGTTACTATTCACGTATACGACACTATTCACGTATACGACACTATTCACGAATACGACACTATTCACAAAAAAATTAAATTTTCTTTTCTGTGTTCAAGATTGTCTGTTATGATTCCTATCTTTGATTGGATCTATGTTTTGAACATTCTTGAATTTTACTCCACTCTGATTATTTATGAAGTATTTTTGAACTTGGATTGTGTAAAGTACGAATACTTAATATTTGTTCTTTTGTTTCACTAGATTTATTTTTCTTTAAAATATTTTTCATTATCCTCAGTCCTAAATGATGATATAACTGAATATCTTTGGCCTATAGTGCAAAGATGAATGATTTTCTGATGAATATCTTTGGCCCGTAGCGCAAAGATAAACAAGTGTTTAGATGAACATGACCAACTGATGAATATCTTTGGCCCGTAGTGCAAAGATGAACAGGTGTTGAGATGAACATGACCAACTGATGAATATCTTTGGCCTGTAGTGCAAAGATGACTATTTGATTCAAGATGTATATTGATTGATGTTACAGGGATAAAATATCGATGATGGACTTTTAAATTCATAGATGATAGTAGATTTCATTCTCTACTTAACTCTTTTAATGAATTGTTGTTTCTGCTGCAGTTGTTGATTTAAAACTTGTTGTCTATTGTATTCTATCAAAAATTTTCCCTGTTGAAGACTAAGGATAATTTGTTGTATGTTATCTTAGTCATAATATTCTTTACTGGGCTAGTTGAGCTCACCCTTTTCCTTTTTGTTCCATTTTTCTTCTCAGGAGACGAGAATATAGCGGGAACTAGTCAGGGTGTGGAGTGATGGTTCAAGATAGATGTTTTAGTAGTCCTCACTATTTTGTAAAATAGTGTATCAATAATTGTAATGAGGACTTATTTGAGTGTGGATATTGTCTAGAAGACAATATTTGTATTTAAACTCAGAGTTTATGTGTTGTCGTATTTTGCACGACAATTGTATTAATGAAGTTGTAGTTATTTTGGGGGCATCACAGTTGATATCAGAGCTTAGGGATATGATCTCTAGCGGAGATCGGGGAATAGAACTAGGAGGGGAGAGACGAGTAAATCTTTCGCTAGTGTGTCCTACCTAAGCTTATTTATTGGTCGGTCATAATATAGGGGTATTATGTGATTTGTTAATTTGTTAAATTAACACTTGTTTTATGGCAGTATTTGAGAATGTCGAATGAGAATGTTAATAGTGGAGTAAATGAGACCATGGAGACACCTTTGCTCACCAACGAGGAGAACGTGCAATAGGCTGACAATGTTCCTCCTGTGAAAAACACCACTGAGCAGATGACGAACGATGATATGTTTAGGAACTTTCTAGAATTCATACAAAACCAAACGAGAAAGACTACTGTTCAAAATGCAGGTGGAAACACTGGCAACTCACGGATGGTCACCGCTAAGTAGTTCAAGGAGTTAGGACCGCCGGAGTTTTTGGGAAAGCCAGAACCATTTACTGCAGAGACGTGGATAAAGCAGATTACTAAGATATTTGATGTCTTGGGATGCTCAGAGGAGCAAAAGGTTCCTTTCGCCACTTTCATGTTACGAGAAGAGGCAAATTATTGGTGGGAATCCGTAAAGCGTACTCAGCTTACCGTACTAAAGATGTCTTAGGAGAAGTTCTAAGAATTATTCAACGACAAGTACTTTCCCGAAAGTATTCGTCACATGAAGGAGGTTGAATTTATCAAGCTGGAGCAAAACAATATGAACGTCTCGCAGTACAAAGCTAAGTTTGCCAAGTTGTCCCGATTTGTATCCCATTTGGTTAATAATGAGGAGAGAATGACGCGAATGTTTCTGCGAGGTTTGAAACCCAAAATACGTCAATACCTCATTTCTCACAAACTTTGTTTATATTCAGATGTTGTGAATAGGGCTCAGTTATTGAAGCGCGATAATGAGTCGGCTGAACTGAAGAATAATGACCAACAACTCGATGTTAATCGTACTTGTGGTAACGGTCATTGAAACAATGATAACCATCGTGGAGAAAATTATCATGCCAGAAATGGTAACCACTTCGGTGGTAATCATGGCCAAGATATAGGAAAGGTGAGTCAAGTGGAAATTTTAAAAAGAGAAGATTCAACAATGACGGGAAGATGTCGGCACCAACACCAGCAACGAATTTTAGACGAGGAGAAAGACTGTCAGTTAGATGCTACAGATGCGGAGAAGAGGGACACATAAGTCCAAATTGTTCACAACCTTCCAAGGTATGTTATAATTATGGAAAAGAAGGTCATATCGCTCGAGATTGTACGGTAGCGAAACCCAGTCCAGCGGGGATGGTGACACAAAAGGCTGTCCCAGAAAAGTCAAAGTCAGCGGTTCCTAGAAGAGCGTTTGTCGTGACTGGTCAGAAAGCGAGGAACCCGAATGAAGTTAGCACGGGTTAGTTAATTATAAATTCTTACGAAATTTATACCTTATTAGATACCGGTTCTATCCATTCATTTATCTCTCCTGCTTATACTCAACGTTTAAACTTGACTCCGGAGAAAATTAGACTTTGACTTATCTGTTAAAACTTCGTTATGAGAAACTTTCGTTACATCCACTGTTTATAAATCTTGTTTGATCCAAGTTGGCACCATCACATTACCTGTTGACCTTATTTCTTTGAAGATACCTGCTTTTGATGTGATTTTAGGGATTGATTGATTGATTAACTACTCATCATGCCAAAATTGATTGCTTCCGTAAGGTTGTTAGTTTTCATATTCCTAAGCAACCTGTTATTCGAATTCAAGCAACCTAACCACTGAAGTCAATCATTGTCATATCAAGCCATAAAGCCATTCGTTTATTGAAAAACGGATGTCAAGCTTTCTTACCCATGTTATGGACTTTAATACGTTATATTTGAATAATATTTTGTTTCCTGACGTATTTTTTAAAGAATTTCTTGGCTTACTCCCAAAGTGTGATATTAAATTTTGTATCGACTTTGAACCTGGTACAAAACCCATTTCTAAAATCTCATATCGAATGGCTCCTATTGAACTTCAGGAGTTAAAAGTTTAACTTTAGAATTTGGTACCCGAGCCTTTATCTGGTGACTTCCTTTGTGGAATACACCAAAGCCAGACTCTCTATAGGGGACGCCATATTTGTGTGGTAGTAAACTGATAGGTGTCATTGTGACGTGCTATCCAAGATTGTGATATGAGTCACAGTTGAGAGCAACCTAAGTCAGTAATCAAAATACGTAGCTTTCTATGCTTAGTTGGTAATTATCGAAGACTTTGTGGAAAGATTTTCTCGAATCGCTACTCTATTAACTCAGCTGACTCTAAAAGATACAAAATTCGAATGGAGCGAGGAATGTAGAACTCAACATGTGGCAACGACATTAGCTCGAGCTGTTGAAAGATTACGGCCATACCATTCAATACCATCCTGGAAAAAACGAACGTGGTAGCTGACGTGTTGAGTAGAAAATCGTATGTCGTTACGAGTGCGATATTGTTAACACAAAGACCCATTTTATATGACTTACATAACCATCTTTACACTCCAGTGAAAGAGAATTTCAACATCAGGGTTATAAAAATGTTATATATGATAATAAAATCAATATAATCAATACATAGTTTTAATCTCTAGAGTAATATTCATAAATCAACTATAATTTAGTTAGAAAAAGAAACTAATTTTGTAGTGAATAGTACCCGTGAATAGTAACTCGTGAATAGTAACCCGTCGTGAATACTAACTCGTGAATAGTAACCCCGACATAAAAAAGTTTTAAATTTGATAAAAAGTTCCAACCAATATTTCGGCATAATGATATTAAAAAAATAATATCACTTACGAACAAAATAACATCACTTACTATCCCTTACCTCAAAAGAGCAGTACTCCTGACTGGAATAACGCTGAACGAACTTGCACCGTATAGCAACACTCAAGATATCAAAATACTCACAAGAATACACTCGATAATATAGAGAGAGAAATAGAGAGAAAACTTCAGTTTCTGGTGTGATTTTCAATTCTAACCTAAGCACCCTATTTATAGAAAAATGCTTAGAACACTAAAGCAAAAAATTTAATATAATATTAATATATTTAAATTATTGTCAAGCCCACCTTTGAATATCTGAATTCAGCCATTAACATGTGCAAGTGAGGGCCACCAAAGTGCAAAAAACATTTTTCTTAAATAAAACAATTAAAACTTCTAAAAATCAATTATTCTGGAATTTCAGAACTTCAATAATTCATAATAAATAGCCCTTTTGTCAAATAATTCGAATCTCGGGTGTTTTTATAGGAAATTCAATTCTCTACAACTTTGCAGAAGAAAGTTTTTCCAAATTCTAAACAGAAATTGACCGAAATCCACAATCGGACGATTTTACGACTATAATCAAATTTCAGTCAATTACTGGGGTCCACCGACATACAAAACACGTGTTAATCATTTAATGCCACAAAATACTCTTTCTTCTCATATACTCATATATCCCATATTTATTGTAAAAATATCACCATTAATATATTATTAAAATAATATATTTAAATGAATTATTTTATCAGAAAAAGATAAAATATTAATTTTCAACAATTGTCACATTTAAAAATTTTTCTCCATCTATATCCACATAAAATCAATATTTTTCTCATCATATAAATCAATAATTAATTATTCACAAATAATATTATAGAATCACAGTACTGGCAACCAGGCCGTTCCCAGGAAAGAGGGGGCTTTCCAATAAGGATTTCTCCTTACTGGCGCACAATTAGGTGACCAAACCTCTCCTTAGACAGAACTTTCTAGACATTGCCAATAATGTTATCTAATAATATTATTTAGATAATATGAATTATTGCTTCGATAATAGAAAATACTGTGTAGTGACAATTATTGAAACAACAGTAATATAAAATATCAACGCAGCAATTATTGAATCAATAAAATAAAACACTAAACAATAATCACTGTAACAATTATTGAGTAGTGCCTTCTTACGTAAGAATCAATAATTGGTGCAATACCGTGTGCTACTGTACAATAACGCGTATTACTGTGTTTTAACCACCGGGTATTCCAACAGTATTAACGGTAACAACTACGCTGTTATTTATAAACAACTTATACTTGTCGTTTTCTTCATCCAATCGCTTTCCGTTATGGGGCCCACACAAGGCTGCGCCGTCGTATGAATATTCTCCGACAGGAAGAATATTCCACGACTAAACGAATATTCCCCGACAATAATGAGTATTTTATAACCACTTGCTTATTTTAAAAAAATTTCATATATCACCCTTAACTTTAAACTTTTATCAATTTAACCATTTACTAAATAGTAATTATAAGAAAAAATTGAATACTTTGATTTCATAAAATTCGGGGTCTTACAATCTTCCCTCCTTATGAAATTTCGTCCTCGAAATTTACGTACCTGGTATTTCAAAGAGTTGAGAATACCTTGCTTTCATTTCAGATTCCATCTTTTCTGTCATCATAATTTCTCCATTGCTCATCTACTATATTTCAGATATCATTCTAGAATACAGCTTCAAAAACAAAGGTTAATTTAACAAATTAACATATCACATAATATCCCGATATTATGACTGACAAACAAATAAGCTTAGGTAGGACACACTAGCGAAGGATTTACTCATCTCTCCCCTCCTAGTTCTAATCTCGATCTCCGCCAGAGATCATATCCCTAAGCTCTGATACCAAATGTAACGTCCCCAAAATAGGTCCATTCCATCCAACCTATTCTGAGTCGCCAAATACATGGTACAGAAAATAACTACAACTTTATTACAATAATTATTGTACAAAATACAACAACACATATGCTGCGAGTTTGGATACAAATATATACCAAATGTGACTCATGTCCCAACCGTGGACAGCACCTCACAATGACACCTTACATAAAGGTATAGTCAAAAACTATTTCAGAAATTAGAATCTTTGGAAAGTGCTCAAGGAAACCTTTGTACATGGGAGGCCATGCTTCTAGGTTGTGATAGATATCATATGGCCACAGAATTATTCTTGGTTGACCCAATATACCCCAAAGAAAAATGAGAAGATTACTATCATATTCTTCCCAATGGTGAGTCTTCTCTTGACTTATCATTATCTCCATTGTCTCTAATTGAGAGTTATACTTTAACCAAACTCCAAGATCATATAGGTAGTGCTTGTAGATATACTCAGCAAGTGGATATGCACAACCCTGTCTTATGATAACTCGAGGTTGTATGTCATTAGACATCTTGTATGATAGTGACAAAACACCCTTTCAAAGTTGGGTTCGCCTCACCGTATTCGGTTCACCAAAATTAAATATCAAATGACGTATACAATACGACACACTTATCTAAAGTTCTCAATAAAATTATTTTCATACTATTTAGGGAGAACCTCAACAGCTATAGACCACCGTTCTATTCCCTTGTTATCTCCGCTCGACCCGACAACACTCTTATTACCTGAAAGGAATTGTGAAGCAAAAGGGTGAGCACAACTAGCTCAGTAAAGAATATCATAACTAAAGATAATTAAATTATCAATAGCCTTCGTCAGAAATAAATCAGAGATTTAGAACATATGGTAGATGATAAAAATTTTCAACTATAGTTGCAGCGGAACGAGCAATCTATTAGAAGAGTCAAATAGACTATAAAGTCTATTAACTTCTCCACGTTAAATGTCCACCAACAATGTTTTATCCCTGTAACATCAATCAACAGTTCCTTTCCACAATCATATGAATAATCCATAATCACAATTGTGATTCTAAATTCCTCTTCGCATCCAAGACGAAGATAATTTTCATCACCTGTTTTTACCTGAAACATCAAAGATCATGGTTATACCAAATCACAGTTCCTATTGATAATCATACTAATAAATTCATCTTTGCACCACGGTCCAAAGATATTCATCAACAATTCATCTTTGCACTACATGCCAAAGATATTCAACAACAACTCATCTTTGCACTACATGCCAAAGATATTCAACAACATGTCATCTTTACACTACGGTCCAAAGATATTCATCAAAAAATGATCTTTGCACTACATGCCAAAGATATTCATATCTCAAAGAAATACATAATCATTTCAGAATTTATATAAACCATAATTATAACCATACATGTTGATCAATTCACCTTTGCACTTAAGCTAAAGATATTCAATTATAAATTCAATGATCATGATCATACCAGTCAACAATTCAACTTTGCACTACTGGCCAAAAAGAACCTATAGTCATGATCATACCAATAATCTACCCATATTTACACTCCAGTGAAAGAGAATTTCAACATCATGGTTATAAAAATGTTATATATGATAATAAAATCAATATAATCAATACATAGTTTTAATCTCCAGAGTAATATTCATAAATCAACTATAATTTAGTTAGAAAAAGAAACTAATTTTGTAGTGAATAGTACCCGTGAATAGTAACTCGTGAATAGTAACTCATGAATAGTAACCCGTCGTGAATAGTAACTCGTGAATAGTAACTGTAAGACCCCGAATTTTATGAAATAAAAGTATTCAATTTTTCTTATAATTACTATTTCGTAAATGGTTAAATTGATAAATGTTAAAGTTAAGGGTGATATATGAATTTTTTTTCAAAATACACAAGTGGTTATAAAATATTCATTGTTGTCGGGGAATATTCGCTTGGTCGTGGAATATTCTTATTGTCAGAGAATATTCGTACAACGGTGCAGTATTTTGTGGGCCCATAACGAAAAACGATTGGATGAAAAAAATGACAAGAGTAAGTTGTTTATAAATAACGGCGTAGTTGTTACCGTTAACACTGTTAGAATACCCGGTGGTTAAAACACAGTAATACGCGTTGTTGCACAGTAGCACACGGTATTGCACCAATTATTGATTCTTACGTAAGAAGGCACTACTCAATAATTGTTACAGTAATTACTGTTCAATATTGTATTTTATTGATTCAATAATTGCTGCGTTGATATTTTATATTACTGTTGTTTTAATAATTGTCACTACACAGTATTTTTTATTATCGGAACAATAATTCATATTATTTGAATAATATTATTATATAATATTATTGGTAATGTCTAGAAAGTTCTGTCTAAGGAGAGGTTTGATCATCTAATTGCGCGCCAGTAAGGAGAAATCTTTATTGGAAAGCCCCCTCTTTCCTGGGAACGGCCTGGTTGCCAGTACTGTGATTCTGTAATATTATTTATGTATAATTAATTATTGATTTATATGATGAGAAAAATGTTGATTTTATGTGGATATAGATGGAGAAAATTTTTAATGTGACAATTGTTGAAAATTAATATTTTATTTTATTTTTGATAAAATAATTCATTTAAATATATTATTTTAATAATATATTGATGGTGATATTTTTACAATGAATGTGGGATATATGAGTATATGAGTATATGAGGAGGAAGAGTATTTTTGTGGCATTAAATGATTAACACATGCTTTGTGTGTTGGTGGACACAATTCTTGACCGAAAATTTATTATTGACTGTAAAATCGTCCGTTTATGGATTTCGGTCAATTTCTGTTTAGAATTTAGAAAAACTTTCTTCTGCAAAGTTGTAGATAATGGAATTTCCTATAGAAAATCGCGAGTTTCAAATTTTTCTGATAAAAGGACTATTTATTGTGAATTATTGAAGTTTCGATATATTGGGTCTGAATTGATTTTTGGAGTTTTAAGTACTTTTTGTTAGAAAAACGTTTTTGTTGCTTTTGGCACATGTGTGGCTGATTTCTTTGGTCAAAATGGTGGGCTAAGGAAAATTATATAAATATATTATTATTATATTCAATTTTCTGCTTTGGTGTTCTAAGCATTTTCCTATAAATAGGGTGCTTAGGTTAGAATTGAAAATCACACCAGAAACTGAAGTTTTCTCTCTATTTCTCTCTCTATATTATCGAGTGTATTCATGTGAGTATTTTGATATCTTGAGTGTTGCTATACGGTGCAAGTTCGTTCAGCGTTATTCCAGTCAGGAGTACTGCTCTTTTGAGGTAAGGGATAGTAAGGGATAGTAAGGGATAATAAGGGATGTTATTTTTTTTTAAAAAAATGATATTATTTCTTTCAATATCATTATACCGGAATATTGGGTAGATTTTTCTTGTAAAATTCTTATCTTTTCATGTCGGGGTTATTATTCACGAGTTACTATTCACGAGTTACTATTCATGAGTTACTATTCATGAGTTACTATTCATGAGTTACTATTCACGAGTTATTATTCATGAGTTAGTATTCACGAGTTACTATTCATGAGTTACTATTCACGACGAGTTACTATTCACGAGTTACTATTCATGAGTTACTATTCATGAGTTACTATTTACGAGTTATTATTCACGAGTTACTATTCACGAGTTACTATTCATGGGTTACTATTCATGAGTTACTATTCACGAGTTACTATTCATGGGTTACTATTCACGGGTACTATTCACTACAAAATTGGTTTCTTTTTCTAACCAAATTATAGTTGATTTATGAATATTACTCTGGAGATTAAAATTATGTATTGATTATATTGATTTTATTATCATATATAACATTTTTATAACCCTGATGTCGAAATTCTCTTTCACTGGAGTGTAAAGATGGGTAGATTATTGGTATGATCATAACTAGGGTTCTCTTTGTCCAGTAGTAAAAAGTTGAATTGTGACTGGTATGATCATGACCATTGAATTTATAATTGAATATCTTTAGCTAAGTGCAAAGGTGAATTGATCAACATGGTTATAATTATTGTTTATATAAATTCTGAAATGATTATATATTTCTTTGAGATATGAATATCTTTGCCCCGTAGTGCAAAGGAGAATTATTGATGAATATCTTTGACATGTAGTGCAAAGATGAACTGTTGATGAATATCTTTGGCCCGTAGTGCAAAGATGAATTTATTAGTATAATTATGAACAGGAACTGTGATTTGGTATAACCATGATCTTTGATGTTTCAGGTAAAGACAGGTGATGAAAATTATCTTCGTCCTGAATGAGAAAAGGAATTTAGAACTACAATTATGATTATGATTTATTCACATGATTGTGGACAGGAACTGTTGATTGATGTTACAGGGTTAAAACGTTGTTGGTGGACTTTTAACATGGAGAAGATAATAGACTTTATAGTCTATTTGACTCTTCTAATGGATTGCTCGTTCCACTGCAACTATGGTTGAAAAGTTTTATTATCTACCATATGTTCTAAATCTCTGATTTATTACTTATGAAGTCTATTGATAATGTAATTATCTTTCGTCATGATATTCTTTACTGAGCTAGTTGTGCTCACCCTTTTGCTTCACAATTCCTTTCAGGTAATAAAAGTGTAGCTGGGTCAAGCGGGGGAATAACAGGGGAATAGAACGGTGGTCTATAGATGTTGAGGGTGAGGTGAATTTAACTTGAAAGGGTGTTTTGCCACCATTATACAAGATGTCTATTGGGTCAACCAAGGATAATTCTGTGGCCATATGATATTTATCAGAACCTAGACGCATGACCTCCCATGTACGAAGGTTTCCTTGAGCACTTCCCAAAGATTCTAATTTCTAAAACAGTTTTTGACTATACCTTTATGTAAGGTGTCATTGTGACGTGCTATCCAAGGTTGGGGCATGAGTCACAGTTGGTATATATTTGTATCCAAACTCACAGCATATGTGTTGTTGTATTTTGCACGACAATTATTGTAATAAAGTTGTAGTTGTTTATCTGTACCATGTATTTGGCGACTCAGAATGGGTTGGATGGAATGGACCTATTTTGGGGGCGTCACAGTTGGTATCAGAGCTTAGGAATATGATCTCTGGCGGAGATCGGGGAATAGGACTAGGAGGAGAGAGACGAGTAAATCCTTCGCTAGTGTGTCCTACCTAAGCTTATTTGTTGGTCAGTCATAATATCGAGATATTATGTGATATGTTAATTTGTTCAATTAACCTTTGTTTTGAAGCTGTATTCTAGAATGATATCTGAAATACAGGAGATGAGCAATGAAGAAATTATGATGACAGGAAAGATGGAATCTGAAATGAAAGCAAGGTATTCTCAACTCTTTGAAATACCAGGTACGTAAATTTCGAGGACGAAATTTCATAAGGAGGGGAGATTGTAAGACCCCGAATTTTATGAAATAAAAGTATTCAATTTTTCTTATAATTACTATTTCGTAAATGGTTAAATTGATAAATGTTAAAGTTAAGGGTGATATATGAATTTTTTTTCGAAATACACAAGTGGTTATAAAATATTCATTGTTGTCGGGGAATATTTGCTTGGTCGTGGAATATTCTTATTGTCAGAGAATATTCGTACGACGGCGCAGTATTTAGTGTGCCCCATAACGAAAAGCGATTGGATGAAGAAAACGACAAGAGTAAGTTGTTTATAAATAACGGCGTAGTTGTTACCGTTAACACTGTTGGAATACCCGGTGGTTAAAACACAGTAATACGTGTTGTTGCACAGTAGCACACGGTATTGCACCAATTATTGATTCTTACGTAAGAAGGCACTACTCAATAATTGTTACAGTAATTACTGTTCAATATTGTATTTTATTGATTCAATAATTGCTGCGTTGATATTTTATATTACTGTTGTTTTAATAATTGTCACTACACAGTATTTTTTATTATCGGAACAATAATTCATATTATTTGAATAATATTATTAGATAACATTATTGGCAATGTCTAGAAAGTTCTGTCTAAGGAGAGGTTTGATCATCTAATTGCGCGCCAGTAAGGAGAAATCCTTATTGGAAAGCCCCCTCTTTCCTGGGAACGGCCTGGTTGCCAGTACTGTGATTCTGTAATATTATTTATGTATAATTAATTATTGATTTATATGATGAGAAAAATGTTGATTTTATGTGGATATAGATGGAGAAAATTTTTAATGTGACAATTGTTGAAAATTAATATTTTATTTTATTTTTGATAAAATAATTCATTTAAATATATTATTTTAATAATATATTGATGGTGATATTTTTACAATGAATGTGGGATATATGAGTATATGAGTATATGAGGAGGAAGAGTATTTTTGTGGCATTAAATGATTAACACATGTTTTGTGTGTTGGTGGACACAATTCTTGACCGAAAATTTATTATTGACTGTAAAATCGTCCGTTTATGGATTTCGGTCAATTTCTGTTTGGAATTTGGAAAAACTTTCTTCTGCAAAGTTGTAGATAATGGAATTTCCTATAGAAAGTCGCGAGTTTCAAATTTTTCTGATAAAAAGACTATTTATTGTGAATTATTGAAGTTTCGATATATTGGGTCTGAATTGATTTTTGGAGTTTTAAGTACTTTTTGTTAGAAAAACGTTTTTGTTGCTTTTGGCACATGTGTGGCTGATTTCTTTGGTCAAAATGGTGGGCTAAGGAAAATTATATAAATATATTATTATTATATTCAATTTTCTGCTTTGGTGTTCTAAGTATTTTCCTATAAATAGGGTGCTTAGGTTAGAATTGAAAATCACACCAGAAACTGAAGTTTTCTCTCTATTTCTCTCTCTATATTATCGAGTGTATTCTTGTGAGTATTTTGATATCTTGAGTGTTGCTATACGGTGCAAGTTCGTTCAGCGTTATTCCAGTCAGGAGTACTGCTCTTTTGAGGTAAAGGATAGTAAGGGATAGTAAGGGATAGTAAGGGATAATAAGGGATGTTATTTTTTAAAAAAATGATATTATTTCTTTCAATATCATTATACCGGAATATTGGGTAGATTTTTCTTGTAAAATTCTTATCTTTTCATGTCGGGGTTATTATTCACGAGTTACTATTCACGAGTTACTATTCACGAGTTACTATTCACGAGTTACTATTCATGAGTTACTATTCACGAGTTATTATTCATGAGTTAGTATTCACGAGTTACTATTCATGAGTTACTATTCACGAGTTACTATTCATGAGTTACTATTTACGAGTTATTATTCACGAGTTACTATTCACGAGTTACTATTCATGAGTTACTATTCATGAGTTACTATTCACGAGTTACTATTCATGGGTTACTATTCACGGGTACTATTCACTACAAAATTAGTTTCTTTTTCTAACCAAATTATAGTTGATTTATGAATATTACTCTGGAGATTAAAACTATGTATTGATTATATTGATTTTATTATCATATATAACATTTTTATAACCCTGATGTCGAAATTCTCTTTCACTGGAGTGTAAAGATGGGTAGATTATTTGTATGATCATGACTAGGGTTCTCTTTGTCCAGTAGTGAAAAGTTGAATTGTGACTGGTATGATCATGACCATTGAATTTATAATTGAATATCTTTAGCTAAGTGCAAAGGTGAATTGATCAACATGGTTATAATTATTGTTTATATAAATTCTGAAATGATTATATATTTCTTTGAGATATGAATATCTTTGCCCCGTAGTGCAAAGAAGAATTATTGATGAATATCTTTGACATGTAGTGCAAAGATGAACTGTTGATGAATATCTTTGGCCCGTAGTGCAAAGATGAATTTATTAGTATAATTATGAACAAGAACTGTGATTTGGTATAACCATGATCTTTGATGTTTCAGGTAAAGACAGGTGATGAAAATTATCTTCGTCCTGAATGAGAAAAGGAATTTAGAACTACAATTATGATTATGATTTATTCACATGATTGTGGACAGGAACTGTTGATTGATGTTACAGGGTTAAAACGTTGTTGGTGGACTTTTAACATGGAGAAGATAATAGACTTTATAGTCTATTTGACTCTTCTAATGGATTGCTCGTTCCACTGCAACTATGGTTGAAAAGTTTTATTATCTACCATATGTTCTAAATCTCTGATTTATTACTTATGAAGTCTATTGATAATGTAATTATCTTTCGTCATGATATTCTTTACTGAGCTAGTTGTGCTCACCCTTTTGCTTCACAATTCCTTTCAGGTAATAAAAGTGTAGCTGAGTCAAGCGGGGGAATAACAGGGGAATAGAACGGTGGTCTATAGATGTTGAGGGTGAGGTGAATTTAACTTGAAAGGGTGTTTTGCCACCATTATACAAGATGTCTATTGGGTCAACCAAGGATAATTCTGTGGCCATATGATATTTATCAGAACCTAGACGCATAACCTCCCATGTACGAAGGTTTCCTTGAGCACTTCCCAAAGATTCTAATTTCTAAAACAGTTTTTGACTATACCTTTATGTAAGGTGTCATTGTGACGTGCTATCCAAGGTTGGGGCATGAGTCACAGTTGGTATATATTTGTATCCAAACTCACAGCATATGTGTTGTTGTATTTTGCACGACAATTGTTGTAATAAAGTTGTAGTTGTTTATCTGTACCATGTATTTGGCGACTCAGAATGGGTTGGATGGAATGGACCTATTTTGGGGGCGTCACAGTAACACCGACATGAAAAAGTTCCAAATTTGATAAAAAGTTCCAACCAATATTTTGGCATAATAATATTGAAGAAATAATATCACTTACGAAGAAAATAACATCCCTTACTATCCCTTACCTCAAAAGAGCAGTACTCCTGACTGGAATAACGCTGAACGAACTTGCACCGTATAGCAATATTCAAGATATCAAAATACTCACAAGAATACACTCGATAATATAGAGAGAGAAATAGAGAGAAAACTTTAGTTTCTGGTGTGATTTTCAATTCTAACCTAAGCACCCTATTTATAGGAAAATGTTTTGAACACCAAAGCAGAAAATTTTATATAATATTAATATATTTAAATTTTTGTCAAGCCCACCTTTGAAGATCTGAATTCAGCCATTAACATGTGCAAGTGAGGGTCACCAAAGTGCAAAAAATGTCTTTCTTAAATAAAACAATTAAAACTTCCAAAAATCAATTATTCCGGAATTTTAGAACTTCAATAATTCATAATAAATAGCCCTTTTGTCAAACAATTCGAATCTCAGGAGTTTTTATAGAAAATTCAATTCTCTACAACTTTGCAGAAGAAAGTTTTTCCAAATTCTAAATAGAAATTGTCCGAAATCCACAATCGGACGATTTTACGGCTATAATCAAATTTTAATCAATTACTGGGGTCCACCGACATACAAAGCATGTGTTAATCATTTAATGACACAAAATACTCTTCCTTCTCATATACTCATATATCCCACATTTATTGTAAAAATATCACCATTAATATATTATTAAAATAATATATTTAAATGAATTATTTTATCAGAAAAAGATAAAATATTAATTTTCAACAATTGTCACATTTAAAAATTTTTCTCCATCTATATCCACATAAAATCAATATTTTTCTCATCATATAAATCAATAATTAATTATTCACAAATAATATTACAGAATCACAGTACTGACAACCAGGCCGTTCCCAAGAAAGAGGGGGCTTTCCAATAAAGATTTCTCCTTACTGGCGCGCAATTAGGTGACCAAACCTCTCCTTAGACAGAACTTTCTAGATATTGCTAATAATGTTATCTAATAATATTATTTAGATAATATGAATTATTGCTTCGATAATAGAAAATACTATATAGTGACAATTATTGGAACAACAGTAATATAAAATATCAACGCAGCAATTATTGAATCAATAAAATAAAATACTGAACAATAATTACTGTAATAATTATTGAGTAGTGCCTTCTTACGTAAGAATCAATAATTGGTGCAATACCGTGTGCTAATGTGCAACAATGCGTATTAATGTGTTTTAACCACCGGGTATTCCAACAGTATTAACGGTAACAACTACGCCGTTATTTATATAAATAACTTATACTTGTCGTTTTCTTCATCCAATTATTTTCCGTTAGGGGGCCTACACAAGGCTGCGCCGTCGTATGAATATTTCTCGACAGGAAGAATATTCCACGACTAAACGAATATTCCCCGACAACAATGAGTATTTTATAACCACTTGCTTATTTTAAAAAAATTTCATATATCACCCTTAACTTTAAATTTTTATCAATTTAACAATTTACTGAATAGTAATTATACGAAAAAATTGAATACTTTGATTTCATAAAATTCGGGGTCTTACAGCCAGTACTGTGATTTTGTAATGTTATTTGTGAATAATTAATTATTAATTTATATGATGAGGAAAATATTAATTTTATGTGGATATAGATGGAGAAAATTTTTTAAGTGACAATTGTTGAAAAATGATATTTTATCTTTTCTGATAAAATAATTTATTATTATATTTAATAATATAATAATGGTGATAGTTTTATAATGAATGTGAGATATATGAGTATATGAGGAGGAAGAGTGTTTTTGTTGTATTAAATGATTAACACATGTTTTGTGTGTCGGTGGACCCCATTTTTTGACTGAAATTTGATTATAGCCTATAAAATCGCCCGTTTATGGATTTCGATTAATTTCTGTTTGAAATTTAGAAAAACTTTCTTCTGCAAAGTTGTAGAGAATTGAATTTCCTATAAAAAATCGCGAGATTCGAATTTTCTGATAAAAGAGCTATTTTCTATGAATTATTGAAGTTACGAAAAATAAAATGATTTTTATTAAATTATAGGGTGGGACCCATTTTGGTTGGTGTTAATAACATGTGGGCTGCTATATTTTTTCAGAATTGACATGCTTGGATGGCTGGTGTATAGAAAAGAAAAATAATATTTTATTATTTTAGTCTCCTTTGGCGTTCTAGCATTTTTCAATAAATAGGTGCTTATGTTAGAATTTAAAATTACACCAGAAACAAGTTTTCTTTCTCTCTATAATATCAAGCCTATTTTTGTGAGTATTTAGATATCTTGAGTGTTGCTCAGCGTTATATCCGATATTCAAGTAAGAAGTACTGCTCTTTTGAGGTAAGGAATTTTAAGGGTTATTATGTTTTTCAGTTCGTACTCCTTCCGACCTTCAGAAAATTATGAAAAAATTTGAAATGATATTTCGATGAGTTTTATTGATTTTGTCCAAAAATGGTGATTTTTGGATGTATAGATTAAGAGTTATGAATTTTACGGGAAAATACTATTTTTAAAAGTAACCGCTTATAACTCCTTGTGGTTAACTCTAAAATTGATGAAATTTTTATTGGAAGTATATTTATATAATATCAGTGTACTCTGTGAATTTCGGAATTTTTGGATAAAATTATAATTTATGATAAATGTCTAAATATTCTGCTGTTTTGGCCATATGAAAAATAGTAAATGAGTTTTAAAAATTCTGAGAAAAATATATGTTCAATATGGGACTATATTCTTCTAAATCCCAGAAAAGAAATATTTTTGGAACTGATTTGATATTTTTCATAAAAATGGACTAGTTATGAGTAAATGAATTAAATATGTTATGTGAAGTAAGAAAATTGGAAAATAGGATTTTATGGCTTGAAAATCCTATATGAGGTATATGTAGATTTTTGATGAGGGTTTTGGTTATTGGTAATGAAATCTTATGAGTTTCACATTTTAGGATGATTAAATGCATTATTTAGTAAAGTGTAAACAATTAAAATAAATTGTTTATAAGCTTAAGAAATATTATTCTTTCAATATCATTATACCGAAATATTGGTATGAATTTTATTGTGAAATTTTTACCTTTTTTATGTCGAGTTACTATTCATGAATTACTATTCACGAGTTACTATTCATGAGTTACTATTCACGAGTTACTATTCACGAGTTACTATTCATGAGTTACTATTCACGACAAAATTAGTTTCTTTTTCTGACCAAATTATAGTTGATTTATGAATATTACTCTTGAGATTAAATCTATATGTTGATTATATTAATTTTATTATCATATATAACATTTTTATAACCATAATGATGATATTTCTCTTTGACTTGAGTGTAAAGATGGGTAAATTTTTGGTATGATCATGACTATGGGTTCCCTTTGGCCAGTAGTGCAAAGTTAAATTATTGACTGGTATGATCATGACCATTGAATTTATAATTGAATATCTTTAGCTTAAGTGCAAAGGTGAATTGATCAACATGATTATAATTATTGTTTATATAAATTCTGAAATGATTATATATTTCTTTGAGACATTAATATATTAGGCCTATAGTGCAAATATGAACTGTTGATGAATATATTTGGCCTGTAGTGCAAATATGAACTGTTGTTGAATATCTTTGGCCTGTAGTGCAAAGATGAACTGGTAATAAATATCTTTGGCCCATAGTGCAAAGATGACCTGTGGTTGAATATCTTTGGCCAGTAGTGCAAAGATGAATTGTTGATGAATATCTTTGGCCCGTAGTGCAAAGATGACATGTTGTTGAATATCTTTGGCCAGTAGTGCAAAGATGAACAGGTGTTGAGATGAACATGACCAACTGGTGATATAAATGAATATCTTTGGCCGTAGTGCAAAGATGAAGTTATTAGTATGATTATGAACATGAACTGTGATTTGGTGTAACCATGATCTTTGATGTTTCAGGCAAAGATAGGTGATGAAAATTATCTTCGTCCTGGATGAGAAGAGGAATTTAGAATTACAATTATGATTATGAGTTATTCATATGATTGTGGACCAGAATTGTTGATTAATGTTACAGGAATAACATATTGTTGGTGGCTTTTTAACATGGAGAAGATAATAGACTTTGTAGTCTATTTGACTCTTCTAATGGATTGCTCGTTCCGCTGCAACTATGGTTGAAATTTTTATCATCTACCATATGTTCTAAATCTCTGATTTAATTCTGTTGAAGGCTATTGATAACTTATTTATCTTTAGTCATGATATTCTTTACTGGGCTAGTTGTGCTCACACTTCTGTTTCACAATTCCTTTCAGGTAATAAGAGTGTACCTGAGTCGAGCGGGGGTAACAGGGGAAAAGAATGGTGGCCATCATTTAGTAGTTATATTTGGTGAATCATCTAGGGTGAAGTGAACCCAACGTTGGAAGGGTGTTTTGCCACTATCATACAAGATGTCTAATGACATACAACCTCGTGTCATCATAAGACAGGATTGTGCTAATCCACTTGCTGAGTATATTTACGAGCACTACCTATATAATCTTGGTGTTTGTTTGAAGTATAATTCTCAATTAGAGACAGTGGAGATAATGATAAGTCAATAGAAGACTCACCATTGGGAAGAATATGATAGTAATCTTCTCGTTTTTCTTTGGGGTATATTGGGTCAACCAAGGATAATTCTGTGACCATATGATATCTATCACAATCTAGAAGCATGACCTCCCATGTACAAAGGTTTCCTTGAGCACTTCCCAAAGATTCTAATTTCTAAAACAGTTTTTGACTATACCTTTATGTAAGGTGTCATTGTGAGGTGCTGTCCACGGTTGGGACATGAGTCATATTTGGTATATATTTGTATCCAAACTCACAGCATATGTGTTGTTGTATTTTGCACGACAATTGTTGTAATAAAGTTGTAGTTGTTTTCTGTACCATGTATTTGGCGACTTAGAATAGGTTGGATGAAATGGACCTATTTTGGGGTTGTCACAGTTTCTGTACCATGTATTTGGCGACTCAGAATAGGTTGGGTGGATTGGACCTATTTTGGGGGCGTCACATATACACTCTATATATCTATACATTTTAATTGTCTATATATGCTCCTAAACTATTTTGCAAATAAACTTTACTTCCTATTTCTAAATTAACTAACAAAAGAGAGAAAGAAAGAAAATCAAGAGAGAGAATGAGAGAGGGATGAGGCCATTTTCGGCTGCCACTTGAGAGGAAGGGAAGGAGAAATTTTTCTCATACATCCCAAAGTTCATCTTTTATTTTGAAGAAGGAAGATAACACAAGAAATAGGTATAATAACTATGCGGCGCACCCAAATTCGGGTATCTTCCAACCCGATAGATGGTGCTACATGTAAGACCCCAACTTTTTATAAATAAAATCAAATTTTATCTAATTATTATTTTGAATAATAATGTGTTAAATTGATATAATGTTTTGGTTATGGGTGAAATGTGCAAATTTTACAAAATAAGCAAGTGGTTATAAAATATTCATTGTTATCGGGGAATATTCATACGACGACGCAGCCTTTTGTAAGCTCCATAACGACAAACGATTGGATGAAGTAAACGACAAGTATGAGTTTTTACAAATAACGGCGTAGTTGTTACCGTTAACACTGTTGGAATATCCGGTGGCTAAAATACAGTAATACGTGGTGTTGCATAGTAGCACACGGTATTGCACCAATTATTGATTCTTACGTAAGAAGTCACTACTCAATAATTGTTACAGTAATTACTGTTCAATATTTTATTTTATTGATTCAATAATTGCTGCGTTGATATTTTATATTGTTGTTTCAATAATTGTCATTGCACAATATTTCAAATTATAATATCAATAATTTATATTATTTGAATAATATTATTAGATAGCATCATTGACAATGTCTAAGGAAGTTCTGTCTAGGAGAGGTTATTTAATTGCACGCCAGTAAGGAGAAATCTTTATCGGAAGGCCCCCTCTTTTCTGGGAACGACCTGGTTGTCATTATTGTGATTCTGTAATATTATTTATGAATAATTAATTATTGATTTATATGATAAGAAAAATATTTATTTTATGTGGATATAAATAGAGAAATTTTTAAAAAAGTGACAATGGTTGAAAATTAATATTTTATCTTTTTTGATAAAATAATTCATTCAAATATATTATTATATTACATTATAAATGCATAATGTGATAATATAATAATATAATAATAGTGATATTTTTACAATGAATGCGTGATATATGAATAAATGAGGAGGAAGAGTATTTCTGTTACAATAAATGCTAAAAACATGTTAAAAATGTTGGTGGACCCTATTTTTGACTGAAATTTGATTACAGCCTGCAAGATCGTCCGTATGTGGATTTCGATCAATTTCTGTTTAGAATTTGGAAAAACTTAAAGCTACAAAATTGTAGAGAATTGAATTTCTTATGGAATGGACATAAGATTTGAATTTTTCTGATAAAAGGGCTATTTATTATGAATTATTGAAGTTCCGAAATATTGGGTCTGGATTGATTTTGTTACGAAAAATGTTTAAAACATGTTTTGTGTGTTGGTGGGCCCCATTTATTGTTACAAAATGCTGAATTCAGATTTCTAAGGTGGGCGTAGGAAAATTTTTAATAAATATTATTGTACTCACTCGAAATTTTCTGTACGCCTGTTATTGACATTGCAGGAGGGTAGATTCGTCTTTCAGAGATAACCCTAGAAGATAGCTCACATCCAGTCCGGATACTACCGGAAGCTCAATTTCAACCTCGGAACACACACCGGGAGTAACAATTCCAACCTCGGCGATAATCCCAAGACGTGCATATCCAACCCCAAAACACACACCGGGAGTAACAATTCCAACCTCGGCGATAACCCCGAGGCGTGCAGATCTAATATCGGAACACACACCGGAGATGACCGATTCATCCCGGAGATAACCCCGCGATGTTCCGTCTCAGTCCCAACACTGGGAATAGCAGATTCCAACCTTGGAGATAACCCCAAGGAAGGTAGTTGTAGTTCCGGAGAAAACCCCGGAAATGCTTGTTTCAAATGCAATTAGCTTCAACCTCGACGCTTACACCGAGGCACTCATTACAAGACCTGGTAATAATACCAGGAGGACATGCACACCTCAGAGATGACACTGAGGACCTTCAACACTAGCAGCAGTCCAATCTTAATGATAACCCTGAGCAACGTCTGCTTTATCAGCCCAAACTGAAGATAACCCCAGTGAGGGGCAAAGTCGTCGTCTTGTCACCTTGATGCCACATCACGCCATCTCAAAATTTCAAACATACATTTCTACATAGCAATGTCCCACAAGAATCAAGAAAAACCAATCCCGAGTGACTATTATGCAGGATAACAGATAGAATTTGAAGCTGAAAATCGGAGAGCATCGTCCCATCTTCATGACTTCGTACAACCTCTAATCCCATGTCATTGCGTAACTCTCGACAACGGCGGTCCGAAATAGGTCCTATATACCTCAGTCGGATGCCCGGATTGCAATTCTGAAAGTTTGAGTGGACATCACGTTGCATGCGTGCACGTACTTTGAGACGGCGGGACCCGCGAAGCCCGGGGCACCCCGGGTAGCCTCTGGTACACCTACGGCCCACCACCCTCTATAAATAGAGGGCTTGGGGTGGCCATTTTGCATGAGAAAATGGCGAGGAAGCTCTGTCTAATTTTCTCTGTACACACCCCAAACTGAGTGCTTTCTCATTTTAAACACTTGTGAGCTCACATATAGCTACTTCTGTACCGGTGGAAGCCAATGTTTATCTACTTTAAATATATAGAGGTCTTCTTTGGCAGCCGACTGTAAGCCTTCTCACACACTTTAAAGCCTTTCTCTTCATCTTTGCACACACCCTTCTTTACGTTCAGAGTCGTGTTACGTGTGTTTGCTCGGACTTCGGTACGTGGTTTTATTTCAGTTTGTATATATATATATATATATATATATATATATATATATATATATATATATATATATATATATATATGGACTAACATTATCGAGTTATGCCTCGATTGAGCCTAGACTTCAGTCTGGAGCGTTTACTTGCTTTTGTATATATATATACATTTATATATATGAACTGCGTGTCGAACTCTGTTCGATGAGCTTAGACTTCGGTCTGGAGCGTTTACTGCTTTAATATATATATATATATATATATATATATATATATATATATATATATATATATATATATATATATATATATATATATATATACGGTCAGGATCTTAAGCTCACCCCTTATTCAACTCACCCGAGCTCACCCCCTCTTTAGCGACGGACCCGGCGACGGTTCGGTCATACAACTGTCGTCTATACTTTTAGAGACGCTATATGTTGTCCATCGGTAAAAGTATAGACGACAGTTATATAATCGAACCGTCGCCGGGTCCGTCGCTAAAGGAGGTTGAGTTCGGGTGAGTTGGATAAGAGGTGAGCTTAAGATCCGGACTCTATATATATATATTTATTATATATATCAACTGTTGTCGAACTCTGTTCGATGAGCCTGGATTTTACATCTGGTGCGTTTACCGCTTATATATATATATATATATATATATATATATATATATATATATATAAATTTCATCCCTCCTGGAGTTTACTCCGTGGCGATTGATCGCTTTTACAGCTTTCTGTACATTTTGTCCCGCCTGGAGTTTCCTCCGTGGTGGTTGATTGCTTTTACAGCTTTATTTACATTTCTGATCCCCCATGGAGGTGCTTCATGGCTGGTGATCATGTCTGTATATATATATTTACAGCTTATATATATATACCTGCTTACTGCATTTTATCAATTGCGGCATCATGTGAGCCTAGGAATCATGTGATCACATATTCAGTCTACTGAATCTAGATTTGGTTCCCGTGATGGACCTTTTCAGCTGTAAGCAGTTTGTAAAGTTATTCCTGGTGTTCCTATTTCCTCTGATGGTTTCCATACCCATGAGGAGTTCATCACTGTTTTGTACATTATTTTCTCGAAGATGCTTCGCATCTCGAAAATAAAAACAATCAAACCGAACATTTAATAAAATGGAAGTATCAAAGGACTCAATTAGTATTGAGCACTGGGTTTGAAAAACCTCTTTTAAAATATCACTGCTATATCTTGTTAAAACTGAATTTTTATACAAAATTCAAACCTTATGTACATAGTTGCGAGCGTGGCATAGCACTACTTTCAAATAACAACACATTGACCCACCCACACACACACATTCATATAATAGTTTCTTGAAAAGTGGCGGTCACCGTGGCAACACGGATGTCGAGGGGTGCCTAACACCTTCCCTCTGCATAAGCAAGTCCCCGTACTTTAATGAATCTCGATTTCACTGACCCGTTTAGCAGTGTCACATCACTGGGTCAATGTGCAAACCTTTTCTCGGTTGTGTTGGTACAACCAGTTAAAAAACCAACTAGCGACTCTTCCATCGTCGACATTATACATGTCAGACCTTTTTCACTTGTTTTTTCAAACAAAGCTCACTTAAAATGAGAACACAAAAGAACAGGTAATGAAAAGGGACAAATAAAAATCCCGACGTCGATAGGTGGCGACTCTGCTGGGGACTCCAGTAAGAGGACTTAAGCCGCTATTACAAGCTTTTCAAAATTGTTATATGCTTGTGTGTGGATGTTGCATTTATATTTACGATGAATGTGTACGAATTCATATCTTTACTGCGATTAATGTTTTACACTATACATGCCTGTGATATTAGTGCTTCGCATATGTCATCATTTTCATAAACGGTGAGACACGTTGTATGTGAATGTATATTGTGTCATCCCTCCATCAGGAGGCTATCCTGTCGGTGTTTGATTACTGGACTCGTAGGAAGACTAATTCCAACGAGGCTCAGGAAAGGCACCACCCAAATTCGCTCCAGATGAAAGACCGAATTAATTTCCTGTTAAGTAAATTGCGATGATTTGGGAACATTCATGCCGAAAAGCCGTAAGAGAAACCTAAGATAGGTCAACCTCTGAAAAACCAAACGCAGAGGAAAGTCTCTTCATGCTTTCTCATTTTTAATTACTCGTAAAGTCAATTACTTGTAATTTACAATCCATATTTATCTCCATGTAATGAGAAATATAAAGAAATGCATGCATAAACATATTTAAATTAACATGCTATCCTATATTACGAACAACTAACATCCGTTTTGCAGGACAAAATTCCTAAAACGGACACATCACATAGCATGTTAACATTTACACCCTCCCTAAAACTAAACTATTCCAGTTTTATCGCAGGGAAGCATTCGGACCTATTACCCAGTCAAAGTCCAAAAAGGACGCATGCCTACAACCAATCATGTCTTCATCTGACCAGTCTAATCCAGTTTCTCGCGAAGAATTTAACGAATTAACTAAAAAAATTACAGATTTGGCTGTTCTGCTTAAAGAAAATACATCAATCTACTCAGGGTCCAAAGATACCCATACATGCTGAATCCTCCACACAAGGGGGAACTCAAGGTTCTGATAAAGCCATTACAGTACCTGAATTGCAATTAGATACAACCAACAAAAGTCATGATGCTGCCCATCTCACAGGAGATCCAGACACTGGTGACATCAAAAAGAAAATTCTTCAAATGGAAGAAACCCTTCGCGCAATCAAAGGAATTGGAGCACACAGGAGTGTTTCATAAGCTGACCTTTGTATATTTCCTGGTGTTCATTATCTAGAAAAGTTCAAAACTCCTGACTTCGAAAAGTATGATGGGTTAGGAGATCCTTATACACATTTGAAGGTGTTCATTGGAGAACGTGGATCTTATGTAGAGGACGAGAAGCTCAGAATGCAGCTGTTCCAAAAGAGTCTGACTGGAGAAGCCCGTTCATTGTATACCAAATTAGACAACTCAAAGATCCATAGCTGGGAAGAGCTAGCTCACGCCTTCCTCACACAATACAACTTCCAGTCTCAAATGGCACCTGATCGATACCAGATTACCAAGGTCAAGAAACAGTCCAATGAGTCATTTAGAGAATATGCTCAAAGGTGGAGGCGCCTTGCTGCTCAAGTAACTCCTTCTATGATAGAGTCAGAGATGGTTATGACCTTTATCGACATACAAGAAGCTCCTTTATATGAAAGAGTCTTAACTGGCATCGGTAAACCGTTTTCTGAAATGATTAAATATGGGGAGATGGCTGAGATGGGATTGAAGTTAGGAAAGATTCAAGACCTAGCTGCCCTTAAAGCTGTTGCAGAGCACATCCAATCCAGAAATTATGGAAATAACCCCCAGAGGGTCCATAAAAAGAAAGAAAATGATGTTTCCCTGATACTACAGGGTCAAAAAGGCAATTAGTGTGACGCCCCCAAAATTAGGTATACATCATCCATCTTGGGTCGTCAGATACATAGTACAGAATACAAATACAACTTAATAATACAACTGTCGTGTACAATACGACAAAACATAAACTGTGAGTTTGAATACAAATATTATCTTCTAGAGAGTATTCATACTCAAAAGGAGTCCTCATTACATTTATTAACACACCATTACATAGAATAGTGAGGACTACTAACTAATACTATCATTCGGACCATCACTCCGTACCCCGACTTGTCCCAGCTACGTTCTCATTTCCTGAAGAGAACAGTGAAAGAAAGGGTGAGCTCAACTAGCCCAGTAAGAAATATTATGACTAAGATAATGCAGAATAAATTATCATTAGCCTTCAACAATGTTAAACTGATAAAATATAATAGACATCAAGTTTAACTGTAGCGGAACAAGCAATCCATTAAAAGAGTCAAGTAGAAAATAAACTCTACTATCTTTTATGATTTAAAAGGTTTTTCAACACTGTGATCGCTGAGACTCAGCTTAATAAAATAATCCACATCATCGAATCACCCCTGCACTACGGCCAAGGATATTCGTGTATTCATTAATGGTCATGATCATGCCAACAACTGTCCATCAATGCACTACGGGCCAATGAGGACTTTTACCACATCATTTGTAACATTACGGTCATGATTATACCGAATAATCCCTGGTCATAATCATACCAAGTCCATCTATGCACTACAGGCCACAGATGACTTTCAACATTTTATAAACATGAGGATGATGACAATGATATAAGAATTCAATAAAACAAGTTCAAGAATTAATTTATCCAGGAATTAACAACGTCCAAATTGTCAACATGATACTGCATTGTGGAGTAAAATTCAAGAATGCTTAGAAGAATATTTTCTTGAAAAGATACTGGATGAAACGCAACTATCAAGGATATTCCACAAATTTCATGGAGTATAGAAGTCAAAACTTAACCAACTGAGTACAATAAAGAATGGAATAACAAAAGAAATCACCATGCATGCGATAGACCGCACAGACAGGTTATTCCAATAGAATAATAAATAATGGAACCAGGTCCGGCGTAAACGCACAGACAGGATATTCCGACAGAATAATAAATAATGGAACCAGGTCCGGTGTAAAACACACAGACAGGATATTCCAACAGAATAATAATAAAACGGAACCAGGTCCGGTGTAAAACACACAGACAGGATGTTCCAACAGAATAATAAACGGAACCAGGTCCGGTGTAAAACACACAGACAGGATGTTCCAACAGAATAATAAAGAATGTCACCAAGTATAGGGTAGACCGCGTATACTGGTTATTCCAACAGAATAATAACAAATGGAATAACAGAAGTTCTCTTCATGAATATAAAAGAAATAATATTCCCTACCTTAAAAGAACTGGATATTGGAAAAGTGATGTAGCAGAATACTTTTATTCTCTCTCTCTTATTCTCTCTATACTTTCTCTCTCTATAGCTTGAATGAATTCGTGAAAAATAATGAAGCCCTAGGCCTCTATTTATAGAAAAACTGAGGGTGGCTCTTGGTCTTAACGAAGGGTCAAATGACTCTTGGTCTTAACGAAGGGTCAAATGACTCTTGGTAATATTGAAGGGACAACTACTATTGACGAAAGTAATTACTATTGACCAAGGTAAATACTATTGACGAAGGTAATTACTATTGACCAAGGTAAATACTATTGACCAAGGTAAATACTATTGACGAAGGTAATTACTATTGACCAAGGTAAATACTATTGACGACGGTAATTACTATTGACGACGGTAATTACTATTGACGACGGTAATTACTATTGACGAAGAGACTCTTAGATGATGACATATGGCCCCCCATAAAATAACCAAACTTACCACAACGTCTCAATTATTGATTTAATAATATAACATATTATACAGATGATACTATGACAATAATTTAAGAGATATGATGCAGCAATTACTGTAGCAATAATTGAGTATAGCTGAGTGACTTCTCACGTAAGCATCAATAATCAATACCGTGTGCTACTATGCAACCACGCGTATTACTGTACTTTTACTACCGAGTAGTTCAACAGTTTTAACGGGTAACACTTCAGCCGTTATTTTTATAAAATATTTTTGTCGTTTTCTCAATCCGACAATAATTCCGTTGTGGGGTCCACCAATGATTGTGCCGTCGTACGAATATTCCCCGACAAAAAGAATATTCTCCGACCAAACGAATATTTTATAACAACTTGCTTACTTTGCAAAATTTATAAATATTACCCACAACTATAACATTATATCAAATTAACTCCATAATATTCAAAAATGATATTTATAGAAAATTCATCTTTATTTATAAAAGTTGGGGTCTTACAACCTCCCCTTCTTATGAAATTTCGCCCTCGAAATTAGGGTACGTACCTGGTATGTCGAAGAGGTAAGGATACCTTGATTTCATTTCTGATTCTAACTCCCAAGTCATTTCCTCAACATCGTGGTTTCTCCACAAAACTTTGACTTGAGGTATAACCTTGGAGCGTAGAATATGTTCCTTCTTATCCAAGATTTGAACAGGAACTTCTTCATACGTCAAATCCTCCGCTATTTCGTCCGGTTCTAACTCAATAATGTGGTTCGGGTCTTCCACATATTTGCGTAACATGGATATGTGGAAAACGTTATGAACACGAGACATACTTGGCGGTAAAGCGAGTCTATAAGCCACAGTTCCTACTCGATCGAGGATTAAAAATGGACCGATGAATCGAGGATTTAGCTTTCCTCTCTTTCCAAATCTCGTAACTCCTTTCCATGGAGCAACACGTAAGAACACATGATCTCCTACATCAAATTCCACGTCCTTTCGATGAAGATCAGCATAACTCTTTTGTCGATCTTGTGAGGTTTTTATACGTTGTCGGATCGTTTGAATCTTTTCTGTAGTCATACGTACCAACTCCGGTCCCAACAACGTTGCTTCGCCCACCTCATCCCAGCATACTGGAGAACGACATTTTCTTCCATACAATGCTTCGAATGGAGCCATGCCAATACTTGCTTGATAACTGTTGTTGTAGGAAAACTCCACCAATGGTAAGAACTTGTCCCAACTTCCCTTGAAGTCAAAGACACAGAGTCTTAATAGATCTTCAAGAGTTTGAATAGTCCTCTCTGATTGTCCGTCCGTCTGAGGATGATATGCTGAACTAAATCGTAACTCCGTGCCCATAGCTTTTTGTAAACTAACCCAAAATCGTGAAGTGAATCTTGGGTCTCGATCAGAAACTATGGATACTGGCATACCATGCAGTCTTACAATCTCGTTTATGTACATACGAGCAAGACGTTCAAGTGTATAAGTTTCTCGTATCGGTAAGAAATGAGCAGACTTGGTCAATCTATCAACAATGACCCAAATCGCATCAATACCTTGAGAAACCCTAGGAAGACCGGTAACGAAATCCATGGTAATGTGCTCCCACTTCCATTCTGGAATTTCAAGTGGTTGCAATGGACCTTTTGGTACTTGATGCTCCGCTTTGACTCGTTGACAAGTTAGACACCTTGAGATAAACAACGCTATCTCTCTCTTCATATTGCTCCACCAAAATGTATGACGAAGATCATGATACATTTTGGTACTTCCAGGATGGATTGCAAACGGTGTGTTGTGCGCCTCCATCATGATTTCATACTTTAAATCAGGGTTGTTAGGAACACAAAGTCTGGAGTTGACTCGAAGTATTCCTTCTTCATCGATTCTTGCTTCCGGCATAGAACCTTCTTGCACTTTCTTCCTCATACGCATCAGCTCCAGGTCTGTAGCTTGAGCAGCTTTAACTTTATCGATTAAAGTCGGTTCTACTCGTATATTCGCCATCATCACATGGGTCCCTGGAGTCTTCAACTCTATCTCCATCCTTTGCAAGTCACACAAAATGGGCCTTTGCGTTGTTAATATTGCACTTGTACCCGCATATGATCTTCTACTCAATGCGTCAGCTACCACGTTCGCTTTTCCAGGATGGTATTGAATGGTATGATCATAATCTTTCAACAGTTCAAGCCAACGTCGTTGTCGCATGTTGAGTTCCTTTTGAGTGAAGAAATATTTGAGGCTTTTATGATCCGTAAAGATCTCCACCTTCTCCCCATACAAGTAATGCCTCCAAATTTTAAGTGCAAAGACAACAGCTGCCAACTCTAGATCATGAGTAGGATAATTCCTCTCATATTCCTTGAGTTGTCTTGATGCATAGGCTATGACTTTTCCATGTTGCATGAGAACGCATCCCAACCCTTTGCTCGAAGCATCACTGTAGATGACAAATCCCTCCGAGCCAGATGGTATTGTTAGAACAGGTGCTGAAATGAGTCTCCTCTTGAGTTCTTGAAAACTCTGCTCACATTCTTCGCTCCAACCAAACTTTGTATCTTTCCGAGTCAGCTGAGTTAATGGAGTAGCGATTCGAGAAAATCCTTCCACGAATCTCCGATAATAACCAGCTAAACCAAGAAAGCTACGTACCTCGGTCACTGATTTAGGTTGCTCCCAGCTTTGAATAGCTTCAATCTTTGCCGGGTCAACCGATATTCCACGACTTGATACTACGTGCCCAAGGAATGCTACCTCCTCCAGCCAGAACTCGCATTTCTTCAACTTGGCATAAAGCTTGTATTCACGAAGCTTTTGGAGTACCAGCCTCAAGTGTTGCTCATGATCTTCACGGCTTTTGGAATAAATAAGGATGTCATCAATAAAGACGACCACAAAGTGATCCAAATATTCCTTGAATACCCGGTTCATCATATCCATGAAGGCAGCAGGAGCATTAGTCAATCCAAAGGACATGACTAGGAATTCATAATGCCCGTACCGAGTTCTAAAAGCCGTCTTTGGAATATCCTCAGTTCTAACCTTCAGCTGATGATATCCAGAACGAAGATCGATCTTTGAAAAGAATTGTGCTCCTTGCAACTGGTCAAACAGGTCATCAATACGTGGCAATGGGTACCTGTTTTTGATGGTGACATGATTCAACTCCCGATAATCAATACAAAGTCGCATACTTCCATCTTTCTTCTTCACGAATAGAACAGGAGCACCCCAAGGAGAAGTACTAGGACGAATAAAGCCAATGTCTAACAATTCCTGCAGTTGGATCTTTAACTCCTGAAGTTCAATAGGAGCCATTCGATATGGGGCTTTGGAAATGGGTTTTGTACCGGGTTCAAGATCGATACAAAATTCAATTTCACGCTCTGGGGGTAGGCCAGGAAGTTCTTCAGGGAATACGTCAGGGAATTTATTAACAATAGAAATATCATTCAAAACTGACGTATTTTTGTTTAGATCTGTGACATGAGCTAAGAAAGCTTGACATCCGTTTTTCAATAAACGAATAGCTTTATGGCTTGAGATGACAGCGATTGATTTTAATGGTTTGGTTGCTTGAATTCGCATAATAGGTCGATTAGGAATATGAAAGCTAACAACCTTACGAAAACAATCAATTTTTGCATAATGAGTAGTTAACCAATCAATCCCTAGAATCACGTCAAATGCAAGTATTTTTAATGAAATCAGATCGATAGGTAATGTGTGGGTACCAACTTGAACCAAACAAGACTTATAAACAGTGGAGGTAATGAAGGTTTCTCCCAACGGAGTTTCCACAGATAAGTCAAAGTCTAATTTCTCCGGAATCAAATTTAATCGATGAGCGCAAGTAGGAGAAATAAAAGAATGGGTTGAACCGGTATCAAATAAAGTATAAACTTCTTTAGAGTTTATGATAAGCTTACCCGTGATGACCTCATTCGGGTTCCTTGCTCTCTGGGAGTTCACAACAAACGCTCTCCCTTGCACAACCGGTTTTGACTTTTCTGGGACGGCTTTTGGTGCCTCCATCCTAGCTGAATTTGTTTTCGGTAAACGACAAAATCGGGCTAAATGACCTTCTCTTCCACAATTATAACATGCTTTGGACGGCATCGCGCAGTTTGGACTGATGTGCCCCTCCCCTCCGCATTTGAAACATATGATAGGTGGTCGTTCTCCTTCCTTAACGACAGGTGCTGGTGCTGACGTCTTTCCATCATTGTTGAATCTCCTCTTCTTGAAATGTCCATTCTTATTGTTTTGGCCCTGATTACCACCGAAGTGGTTACCATTTCTGGCCTGTTGATTCCCTCCACGCTTGTTGTCACCGCTTCGATGACTGCTCTCACTGGTATTATCATTTTGCCGGCTGCTCTCTTTTGGTTGCGTTGTCTCGTTATCGCGCTCCACCAACTGAGCCCTATTTACAACATCTGAATACAAACACAGTTTATGAGAAACAAGATGTTGACGTATCTCCGGCTTCAAACCTCTTAAAAACATCCGCGTCATTCTTTCTTCATTATCCACCAGGTGGGACGCAAACCGGGATAACTCCGCAAATTTTGCCTCGTACTGCGACACGGTCATATTATTCTGCTCCAATTTGATGAACTCCACCTCCTTCATGTGACGAATACTCTCGGGAAAGTATTTGTCGTTAAACAGCTCTTGGAACTTCTCCCAGGACATCTTCAGTGCGGCAGGTTGAGTACGCTTTATCGATTCCCACCAGTAATCTGCCTCTCCTCGCAACATAAAGGCGGCAAAGGGAACCTTTTGCTCCTCGGAGCAACCCAAGACATCAAATATCTTGGTGATCTGCTTTATCCATGTTTCAGCTACAAGTGGTTTGGGTTCTCCCTTAAACTCCGGTGGTCCCAGCTCCTTAAACTGTTTAGCGGTGACCGCCTGAGAGTTTCCAGTATTTCCACCTACGTTGTGGACAGGAGCCGCTTTCACCTGTTGTTGCATGAATTGCATAAAGCCTCTGAACATTTGATCATTCATCATTTGGTCAGTGTTGTTGTTTGCATGAGGATTGACACCTTCCTGATGCACATTATCCTGATTATTGATATGTGGTGAATCAACAGTCGTCTGTGCTCCATTGCTATTCTCAACATTCTCAGATGCCATTTTCAGATACTGCCACAAAATAAAAATTAATTGATATGTCATATATTATCCTTATATTATGACCGACCAATTAAATACCATGCAAATAAACTTAGGTATGTCATACTAGCGAAGGAATTCCCCGTCTCTCCCCTCCTAGTTCTATTCTCACATCTTAGCCAGGGATCATATCCCTAAGCTCTGATACCAACTGTGACGCCCCCAAAATTAGGTATACATCACCCATCTTGGGTCGTCAGATACATAGTACAGAATACAAATACAACTTAATAATACAACTGTCGTGTACAATACGACAAAACATAAACTGTGAGTTTGAATACAAATATTATCTTCTAGAGAGTATTCATACTCAAAAGGAGTCCTCATTACATTTATTAACACACCATTACATAGAATAGTGAGGACTACTAACTAATACTATCATTCGGACCATCACTCCGTACCCCGACTTGTCCCAGCTACGTTCTCATTTCCTGAAGAGAACAGTGAAAGAAAGGGTGAGCTCAACTAGCCCAGTAAGAAATATTATGACTAAGATAATGCAGAATAAATTATCATTAGCCTTCAACAATGTTAAACTGATAAAATATAATAGACATCAAGTTTAACTGTAGCGGAACAAGCAATCCATTAAAAGAGTCAAGTAGAAAATAAACTCTACTATCTTTTATGATTTAAAAGGTTTTTCAACACTGCGATCGCTGAGACTCAGCTTAATAAAATAATCCACATCATCGAATCACCCCTGCACTACGGCCAAGGATATTCGTGTATTCATTAATGGTCATGATCATGCCAACAACTGTCCATCAATGCACTACGGGCCAATGAGGACTTTTACCACATCATTTGTAACATTACGGTCATGATTATACCGAATAATCCCTGGTCATAATCATACCAAGTCCATCTATGCACTACAGGCCACAGATGACTTTCAACATTTTATAAACATGAGGATGATGACAATGATATAAGAATTCAATAAAACAAGTTCAAGAATTAATTTATCCAGGAATTAACAACGTCCAAATTGTCAACATGATACTGCATTGTGGAGTAAAATTCAAGAATGCTTAGAAGAATATTTTCTTGAAAAGATACTGGATGAAACGCAACTATCAAGGATATTCCACAAATTTCATGGAGTATAGAAGTCAAAACTTAACCAACTGAGTACAATAAAGAATGGAATAACAAAAGAAATCACCATGCATGCGATAGACCGCACAGACAGGTTATTCCAATAGAATAATAAATAATGGAACCAGGTCCGGCGTAAACGCACAGACAGGATATTCCGACAGAATAATAAATAATGGAACCAGGTCCGGTGTAAAACACACAGACAGGATATTCCAACAGAATAATAATAAAACGGAACCAGGTCCGGTGTAAAACACACAGACAGGATGTTCCAACAGAATAATAAACGGAACCAGGTCCGGTGTAAAACACACAGACAGGATGTTCCAACAGAATAATAAAGAATGTCACCAAGTATAGGGTAGACCGCGTATACTGGTTATTCCAACATAATAATAACAAATGGAATAACAGAAGTTCTCTTCATGAATATAAAAGAAATAATATTCCCTACCTTAAAAGAACTGGATATTGGAAAAGTGATGTAGCAGAATACTTTTATTCTCTCTCTCTTATTCTCTCTATACTTTCTCTCTCTATAGCTTGAATGAATTCGTGAAAAATAATGAAGCCCTAGGCCTCTATTTATAGAAAACTGAGGATGGCTCTTGGTCTTAACGAAGGGTCAAATGACTCTTGGTCTTAACGAAGGGTCAAATGACTCTTGGTAATATTGAAGGGACAACTACTATTGACGAAAGTAATTACTATTGACCAAGGTAAATACTATTGACGAAGGTAATTACTATTGACCAAGGTAAATACTATTGACCAAGGTAAATACTATTGACGAAGGTAATTACTATTGACCAAGGTAAATACTATTGACGACGGTAATTACTATTGACGACGGTAATTACTATTGACGACGGTAATTACTATTGACGAATAGACTCTTAGATAATGACATATGGCTCCCCATAAAATAACCAAACTTACCACAACGTCTCAATTATTGATTTAATAATATAACATATTATACAGATGATACTATGACAATAATTTAAGAGATATGATGCAGCAATTACTGTAGCAATAATTGAGTATAGCTGAGTGACTTCTTACGTAAGCATCAATAATCAACACCGTGTGCTACTATGCAACCACGCGTATTACTGTACTTTTACTACCGAGTAGTTCAACAGTTTTAACGGTTTTAACGGGTATACTTCAGCCGTTATATAAAATATTTTTGTCGTTTTCTCAATCCGACAATAATTCCGTTGTGGGGTCCACCAATGATTGTGCCGTCGTACGAATATTCCTCGACAAAAAGAATATTCTCCGACCAAACGAATCTTTTATAACAACTTGCTTACTTTGTAAAATTTATAAATATTACCCACAACTATAACATTATATCAAATTAACTCCATAATATTCAAAAATGATATTTATAGAAAATTCATCTTTATTTATAAAAATTGGGGTCTTACAATTAGAACATGCTTATTCAGAGGAGAAATTATACTCCCTTTCAAGCACAGTCTTCAAGCCCTCCAATACCAAAAGGTGGAGAAGTCAAATGCCCTCGAGTGTTCACACCCTTAGGAGACTCGCTCGAGAATATTCTCACTCTTCTGACCACGCAGAAGAAAATCACGCATCTTCTTCCACCAGCCAGCCCTAATGGACGGGGTTTTAATGCTGCTCGGAAATGTGCTTATCATGCCGGGGCACCTGGGTATGATACTCAAGATTGTTGGGCCTTGAAACACAAGGTCCAAGATTTAATAGACAATGGTGAGATTATGGTCACCAAACCAGATCAACCTTATGTGCAAGAGAACCCTCTTCCTCCACACAAAGAGGAAGAGGTCAACATGATTAATTGGAGTGCTGAACAAAGTTCCAATTTTAACTGCGAAGCATCCCCGATCATCAAAGACGGTGTTGACAAATGGGATTATGCAAAGTTCCAGTTTACGGTGGAACGAAAGATGAAAGCTCTATGCAAGCAAATTGAGCAATTGGAAAAATTGGTGATCTATCAGCATCAAGTCACACGCCAATTAGTCAGCCAGGAGCATGCTAGTTTCCTCCCCTTGGTTATGAATACTCCATCGCCACCTTCAAAAAATGAAACATTGGAGGACAAAGTGTCGAGGAGAGGTACTGCCAAAGCCCGTCGGGATTTTGCCAATAGAAGGGAATTTACATACCTGGGGCAACCTATGGAGGAGATACTTCAGATGCTAATCAATGAAGGAAGAATCACTTCCCTTCTACCTCCAATCAATCCCCGTTCAGGACGATTTAACCCTAATGGAGTATGTCAGTATTACTCCCATTCACATGGTCGCAACATAGAAGAATGTGGGCACTCCGCCACCTTATTCAGAACCTAATCGATAGCAGTGTCCTGCAACTGGCAGACAATGATACTGTGCTGTTTGAGAGTGAAAATACTTGTCCAACTAAATGGAAGGGATTGGTAGCAGTTATATCCTCTGAGGCTGATGATACTTTTAAACCATCCACAATTCAGCTCAAAGGAATTGATAATCCTTTGAAAGTGGCTGCTCCAGAGCCCATCATGTTGCCATTTAGACCACAATATCCTGTTGTCAGCTTACAGAAGGTTCCTTATAATTATGGAGAAGCTGAAGGATCTACATGTCATACAACTACTGCAGTGTCGAAGGAGAATCCACTGTATCTTCCCCAACGGGTGATAAAGCCTGCTGTTAAATCAAAGGGGAAAATTTCTATGGAGAAGATTGAGAAATTCCCCCGTGCTATGGGTCATAATGAAGCCAAGGTGGTTTTAAGCTTAAAAGAAGCTCCACACCAAATTTCAATCTTGGACTTGGTTTTAACTTCTAAGGATCATCGAAAGATCTTGTTGAAGGTTTTGGAAGAAGCCTACTTACCGATATCAGTGGATAGAGAAAATTTTCAACATTTGGTTGATCACATTTTTAACAACAATATGATATCTTTCACTGATGATGACATACCGCCCGACGGGACCGGTCATTGCAAGCCGTTACACATTGCGGTCTTGTCCTCCAGATATATACTAGCTGAAGTCTTGATAGATGGAGGTTCTTATTTGAATATCAGTCCTTATACCACGTTGCTGAAAATGAATGTCAATCTCAAGCGAATCCGAAGTAGCCATACGATCATCAAAGCTTTTGATGGATCTCACTGTAATTCAGTCGGAGAGATTGAGCTGCCAATTGAGATTGGACCACATACATTTTGTGTGTCTTTTCAAGTGCTCAAAATAGATACAGGATACAACCTACTTCTAGGGAGACCGTGGATTCATATGGCCGGGGCAGTCCCCTCCACTCTTCATCAGCAACTTAAATACATTATCAACAATAGTCTAGTCACAGTCAACACTGAACCGGAATGCCCTCAACCAGGTGACAGCTCATCAGTTTCAATTCTGATGTTGAGCCGGTCAATTTCCACACTTTGGAAGTAAGCAACCCTTAATATCATGCCATTGGGACACCATTTCCCATACCCAAGATTTCTGCCGAAGTGATGGCAGCTACTCAAGAAATGATGTCATTGGGACACCAGCCGGGCCAAGGGCTGGGAAAAAATCATTAGGGTATTAAGCACCCTATCCAAATGTCCAATCAAATTGGGACAGCCGGACTAGGCTATTCTACCAATTTCAGGTACAGGAATCCACATAAACATAAGTAGATTCCTTCCACCTCAGTCGCACGGCTATTATTTCCACCTGTACATCCAGAGTCTTCACCAGCTCCGGTAAAGGTGCCAACAAACGTATTGGCTTTGTTATTTCCTAAACCAATACCGGTAAAGGAGAAAGAAGTCTTTGTTCTAGATCCCAAGGTGGAAGAAGAGGAACGAAGAATTAAACAAGACATCGTCAGAATGATGTCAGGTGTACGCATCATTGTCCATGATGAACATACAAACAGATGTACCCCAGACGATGATTGCCCAAATGTAATGGTCATCATTTGGAAGAGGGAGGACGATGACAACCCCTCCATCTTTGCAGTCCCCCAGGACTTTGCCCTTGCTAATTGGAGCAGCACTCCTTGCATTGGTCGACAAGGGTAAAATGGGCAGGACTTCTTTCTGGCCTGTAGATATCATAGCTGCTTACTTTTCTGTACAGTATTAGCAGTTGTTTTATCTGTACATGCTAACATTATGTACGATTAAACAGTTTCATATATATTAAGTGAAAGCATATTTTGTTTTAGGACTCTGAACTTAGATGTGTCTGTACTTGCTGATAAGATGCCTCTTCTCCACCAGGATTGTAACTTTGATGAAAAGTTGGACTCGGACTTTTTGGAAATAGAAGAGGACATTGAGGTGCCTCCGGAGATCAAAGAATGGGTCCAAGACAAACCTAAACCCAAACTTGATCAAACCACCTCCTTCAATCTTGGAACCTTAGAAAACCATAAGTTAATCCAGGTTGGTTTAGACCTTACCCCAAACCAGAGGAATGACATGGTTATGTTACTAACCCAATTTCAGGATGTGTTTGCATGGTCTCATGAAGACATGTTCGGTTTGTCCACTGACATTATTCTTCATCTCCTTCCCATTAAAGAGGGATTCAAGCCAGTTAAGCAGAAACTCAGGCGATTAAAACCTGAGTGGAGTTTAAAGGTGTAAGAAGAAATTGTGAAACAATTTCAAGCTGGTATTATCATGGTGTCCACATATCCTGAATGGATATCCAACATCGTGCCAGTGCCTAAGCCTGGAGGAAAGGTGCGAGTCTGTGTGGATTATTGGGATCTGAACAAAGCTTGCCTTAAAGATAGCTTTCCTGTGCCTTTTATCCACATTCTCATTGACAATACTGCTCAATACGGCATGTACTCCTTCGCTGATTGCTTCGCAGGGTACCATCAGATCATGGTTACTGAGGAAGATCGTGAGAAAACTGCTTTCATCACACCTTGGGGAACCTTTTGCTACAGACGGTTGTCAATCGGCCATATCAATGCCGGAGCTACCTATCAGAGAGCTATGATGGCTCTTTTCCACGACTTAATGCACAAAGAGATCGAGATCTACGTGGGTGACATCATTGTCAAGTCTCGGAAGGAGGAGGACTACTTAGACCATCTCAAAAAGCTTTTCAATAGGTTGCGTAAGTACAACTTGAAGTTGAATCCAGCCAAGTGCGCCTTTGGCGTTAAATCAGGCAAGTTGCTAGGATTTCTAGTCAGCCATAAAGGAATCGAGCTGGATCCCACCAAAATCCAGGCCATTACAGAAATGCCCATTCCTCAGATAGAGAAAGAAATACGAGGATTTTTGAGAAGAGTCAACTTCGTTAGTAGGTTAATTTCTCAAATCACAGCAACTTGTGAGCGTATCTTTAAGTTGTTAAGGAAGAACTCCTCCATGAAATGGAATGATGAGTGCCAGAAAGCTTTCCTTACCATCAAAGAGTAGCTAGTCAAAGCTCTTATTTTGGTACCACCCAGGGATGATGTTCTCCTGTTCATGTACCTGTCCATAAGTGACAATGCCATGGGCTGCATGCTGGGTCAGAAAGATGATAGAGGCCGAGAACGAGCTATCTATTACCTCAGCAAAAGATTCAGCAATAGTGAACACAAGTACACCCTGATTGAGAAGACTTGTTGTGCTTTAGCATGGGCCGCCCTGAGGTTACAACATTACCTCCATGGGCACACAACACATTTCATATCCCGCATGGATCCTCTCAAGTATGTGTTCAGTAAACCCATACTAAATTGTCGACTGTTCCGATGGTAGTTGATTCTGCAATAATTTGACATTGTTTACGTGACTCAAAAGTCCATTAAAGGTCAAGGAATTACAGATCAACTGGCCGCCGCACCTTTTGGGGATTTCAAACCCTTGGAGAGATACTTCCCCGATGAAGGGGTAATGACAATTCAGCAACACCATCAGTACGATACACGCCAAACATGGAAGATGTATTTCGATGGAGCTGTTAATATGGAAGGTTCTAGAGCTGGAGTAGTTCTAGTATCCGGTACGGGGGAGCAGTATCCCGTTGCTGCTAAATTACAGTTTGTTAGCACCAACAACACAACTGAGTATGAAGGCTGTATCATGGGACTAAAACTGGCCCGTTCAATGGGTATCAGGCGGATAACTGTCTTTGGTGATTCAGAGTTGGTAATTAAACAATCCACAGAAATTTATCAAACCAAAAAGCTACGTTTGCTACCTTACCATCGGCAAGTTTTACAGATGGCTTCGGAGTTCGAAGAGATCTCCTTTCTACACATTCCTCGTAATAGGAATGACTTCACAGACGTATTAGCAACTTTGGCCTCCTTGATTCACATGCCTGAGAAGGAATGCCAATCGTCACATTTTCCCCGCAAAAGGCGCCAGCCTATGGGAATTGTGTTAGAGAAGTATCGGATGAACTACCTCCCATCCAACAACCTTGGTATCAGCATATCAAGGAGTACTTGCAAGATGGATCTGCACCCACTGAGGCGAGCCTAACAGAGTAAAGGCGGATTCATCGACTTGCTATGAAATTTTACCTGAGCGGAGATGCACTCTACAAGAGAGATGCAGGATTAGGTCTCCTCAGATGTCTGGACAAGGATCAAGCTCAGAGACTCATGGATGAAGTCCATGGTGGAGTATGTGGCCCACACATGAGTGCCCCCCTCCTTGTTAAGAAGATCCTTAGGATAGGACATTATTGGCTATCTCTCAAAGCTGACTGTAATGACCACGTCAAGAGATGTTATCAATGCCATATTCATGGAAATGCTATCCACGCCCCGCCACGGGAACTCCACAATATGAGTTAGCCTTGGCCCTTCTCAATGTGGGGACGTGATCGGGCCCATCGAGCCCAAAGCCAGTAATGGACATCGATTCATCTTCACCATGATCGACTACTTCACCAAGTGGGTAGAAGCAGCCTCCTTCCCCAGGGTTACCAAAGAAGTCGTCATTGCTTTCATTAGAAATAATGTCATTTGTCGATACGGACAACCCGAGGTCATTGTATCAGACAGTGCTAAGAACCTCAACAACAAAATGATGGAGGAACTATGCAGTAAATTCCACATCAAACACCTTAACTCCATCATTTACCGTCCAAAGATGAATGGTACTGTTGAGGCGGCTAACAAAAACATCAAGAAGATTATGCAAAAGATGTCCGCCAACCATAGAGGATGGCCTGACTTATTGCCTTATACTCTGTTAGCCTGCAGAACATCAATGCGTACTTTAACTGGGGCAACCCCCTACGTATTAACCTATGGGATGGAAGAAGTACTCCCCATAGAAGTAGAAATAGAATCCCTCAGAGTGTTGATGGATGCTCAGCTGGATGAAGATCAATGGGTACAAGACAGGTATCACCAGTTGTCTCTGATAGACAAAAGGCGAACCGCGACTATCTTCCATGGTCAATTATATCAACAAAGGATCGCTAGATCCTACAACAGAAAAGTTCGGCTACAATAGTTTAAACAACATGACTTGGTTTTGAAGAAGATCCTCGACAACCAAGATCAGTCTAAGGGAAAATTCGCTCCTAACTGGGAAGGCCCCTTTATTGTCAAGGAGGTATTGACAGGAGGTGCTCTCAGATTGCAAGAAATGGACGGCGATGAATTTTCATAGCTTATCAACTCAGACACCGTGAAATGGTACAATGTCTAAAACTACCATCAAGCAAGCATCCTAGTATTGGATCATCAGATCACTAGTCATTCTGGTTCTTTAACCCTTCACTACATACAACTCTTTTCCACACTTTGCCCCTCAGGGAAACATACTCTTCAAGCCAGCAACCTGGCTTCACTGCGCTCATCCAAATTTGGTCATCCCATTATGTATTGAACCTCTCACGTCTACAGTTTGGTTACCTATACATGGGAATAAACTTCTCGTACTTACAGTTTATCCTCAACCTAGGATCAAACTATCTCTTCCCCGCAGTCTGACCTGCACATGGGATCACGCTTTTCAACTCATCCTGAGGGGCGAACTACGTCGACCTGATCTCCTTGATACACGGGAGTACGTAGGCAACCATATTCTATATGGCCCGGTCGCAATAAACAAAAAACAACAAAAACATTCCTACCCTTTTCTACAAAAAAAAAATAACAAAAACATTTCTACAACCTTCTTCATCAATAAAGCTTCTACACCCATATGCCTTTCGCAAACAGCGTTGAACCTCTTACACCAGGTTCGAACTACGCAGACCTGATCTCCTCTTCAATAGGAGTACGTAGGCAGCCATTCATGGTTCAGTCTAATCCCCTACCAAAACACAAATACTTGTCAACGGTACTGGGATCAAACTTCAATCCATCACATTTAATTGGCTTCAAACCAAAGGGCGAATTACCTGAACTCCTCCCAAATAGGTGATTCAGCGACCATCTAACCTACGGTTGCTCCTTAAAGAGCAACATCAATCCATAAGAGATGGGCTCCTCCTAAATAAGAGTACTGGCGACCATCTGCGGTGCGGTCAATCTCAGAGAAGAAAGCCACAATCCTCTCCACATTTCCATATAGAAACCAGTCCCAAGACACCAAAGATGGTAGGGATATACACAGATCCATGATCTATTCTAAACTATCCAGAGATAACTCAATGTCCATCCAGCAAGGAGGAATTCAGAATACATCAAAACCACAAGCCCTGAAGAAGCAGGCAACTATCAAGCAAGTATCAAAGCATATTTAAAAGCGAAGTAATCAAAAATATATTTTCCTGCTATATATAGTGCTGGTTGATATACATAATGTAAACTGTACATGACAAAATGGCTAAGCTAGTCTGTGCAGGAAAGTATAAGCCCATCTATAAATCGGTGTATATGCGAGCTAACAAGCCTAACATGGCATCCCTCTCTGAAGAAGGAGGCAAAGCTGTGGTCTCCTATACGAGGATATCCACATGACCCAACTGATCTGCAGCCATCTGCATGGTGACCATATACTCATCAATATATGTGCTCATCTCGGCAAGCATACCAGTGGTAAGGGACCTCACTGCAGTACTATTTGTGACGGCTACATCCCGGGTAGATATGGCGCTATGCCGCTCAACTATCACTACATCTCTGGCTGATCTAGCCTCATCCCGCTTAACAACAGCGGCATCTCTGCGAGCTAGTGCCTCATCTCTCCCTAATAGAGTTGCCTCTCTCCCATCCAGGGCACTCAACATCAGGGATCTAGCCTGATCTCTCTTAAAGGTCATCAGATGAAGACTACGCTCAAAGTACTGTGCTGAATGCTGAATCACGACAGTGCTAGTACTGGGAGAATCTAAAGGGGATACTGGCAACCCAGTAGTTGGCTCCTCCTTGGTGTGAGAATCAAGGTCCTCCATGGGCTCTCCACCATCTGAATCAATACTCAGCAATGTGGATACCACAGCAGCCGATGCAGTCTCTGTCTCCATCCATGCGAAATACTCTACAGAATAACCTGGATGACTAATAGAGAAAGTGGCTATCTCGTGCTGATCCCAACATGCATACACACGGGATCGGTCCACTGCTGAAAGATAGTGAGCAGCTAAACGCTGGCCCAGCGCCCCCTCAAAAGGATGAAAATCGTTAAACTGTTCAAACTGCGACATCACGGCCAGTGGATGTTAAGTAGTTATGCCCCTCAAACCAGCCAGAGGGATGTAATCCATGCCCGGAGCATGAGTAATAAAGCTGTAAGGTGAGCTGAGCCTTGAGCACGGTAATGTACTAAACGGGTCTACAATATCAGCTAAGAAAGCGGACCAAGACATAGCATTCGTACACTCCGTAGGCTGAAATGAATATGACATGGCTATATCATGGGTGAAGCAATTCCCATGCCGTCTGACAGTGCCCCATCGGTCTCAGATTTGACATAAACCAGACGTATAGCATGACCAAACTGCCCGTAAATACTCCTGTCGGATAAGTGCAACAGTATGTAGCTGACCTTAATGTCTCAGCTATAATCATCGGTATAATGGTACGACCCTTTCTGAGAGCTCTTACCGCCATGATAACTCCTATGTCCAACTCATCCATATACCATGGTATGTAGACATATGATAGTACGTACAATAGCAGTACATTAACTCTGGCCAGACGCCAGTGATCCTTCGGTGTGGTGAAATCCCCAGAATGTCATCTATGACTATCCTCAGAGCCAAATCTGTCAAACAGAAATCGCTGGGATATCACGTGGCCAGATGTAAGCTCATCCTGAACTACCCTACGCCTCAATCTAGTGAGGGTCATAAACCGTTGACTCATGTCCCCCAAAGCCATATGCATGTAAGGTATGTCCAGTGGCAGCATCGTCAACCATGCATACTCCTCCGGAGTGGGAGTCAACTCCTGGATCCCAAATTGAAAACCCTGTCTCTCCGATATCCAGTGCTCTAACATGCCCTCCACGAATCCTGTGGGAACCTGAAACATCAAAAGGGTCATGGTATGCTGCAACAGCTGATCTACGGTCACCCTATCTGAGGGTGGCATACTATCATACCAATATCTCAGACGGGATGCCACCAATAATGGTGGGGTGTGATCTATCCGGCTGATTGTCGAAGAAGACATCTGTGTGGGCCGTATCATAATATCATCCAAGGGTTAATGTTGAATATCTCTAGACATACATACATATGCATAATATAATACATGCATAATAGATAATAGATTACAATATGATATAGGAAATGGAAAAGTTGTACATACATTCCTAAGTATATCATCATCTAATACATCATCTCTGTACAACTAAAAATATAGGGAAATGGGGCATAGACGCCCTACTACTAACAGAGGCCTATCAAAAGATATAGCGAGAATGGGGCACAACCACCCAATAGCTAATAGAGGCCTATTAAAAGAGATAACGAGAATACACATCAGAAGAAGACAATGGTGTCAATATCTACATCATTAATCCTGTCCACCTGATGTAACTCCTCCTGAGTCACTGGATCTCTATCAATAGGGATGTCAGGCCTATATAACAGAGGATCTACGCCGGCAAAGCCAAATGGGTAATCTGAGGGGCCAGCTCCTGTGCTGGAAGGATCAAACGAATCTGCCTCTGCCAGATCTCTGCCCAAATATCGGATAAAGAAATGTGCCTGGTCCAGTCGCCGAGTCAAGCTATCAATCTGTGTCATATGAGTCAGATCACGGACACAAGCTAGCCAATCCGTCATCATCATGGATCCTGGAACCATATCCCCCATGAACTGAGTGGCGTGGGACTGGGCTCCAATGGTATGAGGGATCCACCAATGATGGAATACATCCTGAGTGCAAGGACCCTCTGACGATGCAAAACTGTCAACACCCAACAATGGGATATCAATGACGGGTGACTACGACACAAGCCAATAACGCCTGGCAGGTGGCAAGATCGGTATACGGATCTCTCCTGTGGTGCTTCTAATAGTACGCTTTCCTAAATAGATCTCCCATCATCCATCTGTGAAGAGAGGAATCCTACGGGTGGAAATCACATACTCGACACCAGTCGGGTATCCATCGTCAAATCCAACGGCCAAATGCTCCCCAGAATATGGAATCCATGTGATGACATCCCCTGTCAACAACTCTAACTGTAGGCGACAATGAGTGAAACCCTTAGCTACGGGGACCTCTACCAGTATAGAATGATGCCATCGTCATCCTCGTGGGTAGGTATCTAACCCTAACACACACACCGAACGTAGATATAGGAGCCTCTCATAGGCCCAAAACTGCCAACACAAAGGCAAACATCAGCTATCAGTTAACACTCTTAACCTATGTACATGGAGTGAATGCTAAACCAGTTCCCTCAAGGCTGTGTAAAGCCGAGAACCTACAAGATGTAGATCGACATCAGAATCCTTTACTCCTCATCAATAAGACAGAAGGAAGATTAAGATCTAATGCTATACCTCGTTGGCGTGCAAATACCTCGAAAGATGTTTGCTCAAATCACCCAGAAGCTCTGGGTTTGCCACCTAAATACTTGGGAGGTCCCTACGGGGAACATGCATAGCAGAAGCGGGGTCCGCAACCGAAACATCCTCCTCCTCATCCTCGACGTCTGGTACATCAACCCGGATATGACGTATCACTGCCTCTACCAACCGACGAGGCTGTCTAACAGAACGAGGTCGAGACACTTTAGAAGCCCTCCTCCGTACACCAGAAGTGGTCCTGCGGGAACTACTCGACTGATCCGGATCCATGATATCTGGACAACAAGTCTCTAAATCACCTCAGAAAGGGTGTGGTATTTTCTAACCTGGAGCTTTTCAAAATGCATTTAATGACTACATGCATGCATTATTTTAACATACATCCACAGTAGAGTTACAAATCCATGACTACTCAATGCCTACATTTTAGAAAATTTTGCCATAGTTTCCTCTATAAATAGGACTATCCACATGCATATAGGCATGACTAGGTGGCCATTCAGTAGCACACCTACCCACAATAACATACATCCTATTTGTATCCAAAAATCAAAGTCATCAATCCATAAGGGTAGCCTAATTACCAGGATTACTTTTTTTTTCACCTATGCTCATTTGTCCTCAAAATAGGATAAGAAATAGTAGAAAAAGGTGCCAATTTGACTGTCTCAAAAGTTAATTTTTTTTCATATCATTATGTTTAGCATGGTTTAATACTAACATTTACTATGTTGAATATTTTTTATCAAGTCATTTGTGCATACATAATCACTACTATGTGTTTAGATGCATTTCATATGATAAGTCATTTTCCAACGAATAAAAACTGGAAAAAAGTACATGCATACGTTACCAGGACAGTGTATAACACTTGTATGGTGACAAAATTTGCAGAAAGATGTCCGAACTCAGCAGATCTGAAGAAGAGCTCTTGGATTTCCTTCATGACGTAACTTGAAAATGACTTATGAAAGCAACCTGCAGGATTTTAACATCCAAGGTTGGCCGTAGACCCATCTGTGGCTACAGCAGATGTACCTGCGGCACCCCTACGTGGGTCCCACCCCTCCGGCTCGGTCCAGTTCGAGTTGTAAAGGAGTTCTCACAAGCTGAAAAGGCCAAATTATGGATAAAAACGCTACGCGATTAAGCGGAATAGCCTGAAATCCTGGTTTTTCTGGGCCCAAATATGACTCTCATATCATTCATTAGTATTCGCCCGAACACAGGGTATACTATTCTAATAATCCCCATCTTTGCAGATCAGTTTCGGCAATACCGCACAGAGGTCCAATGCTATCAATGCAGGGTCGTCACCCCAATCTCATAAAACAGTTCCCCAGCGGGGGTTACAACGCAATCTCATAAAAGAGATCCCTGGCAGGGGTTATAACGTAATCTCAAAAGGAGATCCCCTGTAAAGCCCCCAAATCCATATACTTGAAACCCGAACTCGGTGCTTCACGATACCATTTCTATGAGCGGAATAATACTAATAATAATAATAATATAGATACCAACTTAATTTACATAATTATCAGAGTCTGAATCCCAAGTACGTAACCTTAAAACATTCATTACATCCCATGATAGATAATTAATATCATTATCTTACTAAGGATAACAATTACATAAAATAGCATGAACTTATTATGCAACCTTCCCTTTCCCTTTGTTCTTAACCAAGCCTTCTGGTTGCTCACACTTAGCTGAAAACATTTAAATTAAGCAAGGATGAGCATTTGAGCGCCCATCAAGTAATAACAATTATATATATAAGCTGAAAGGATTTAAATATTTTCTTTATACTACCCTTCAACAACAAATCAATAGTTGTGAAGTAATCTGAACCGATAATAATAATATAACATCTCTCTTTCAAATTTTTAAAACTACGTAATGACTATAAATTGGGTTTAAGTGACATACTATGAACATTATTTTCATTTTCGAAAAGGTTAAACAGAACTTCATCTGTAAACTGTCATAACTTACTGGCACGGGGGTGATCAGCCCGTTGTACCCTGTATTGATCAATACTACATGCAAGAACGAGGGTATCGTTCACTGTCCGCCTTGGGCGCATAAATATTTTCCCATGTAGGGATGTTCATACTTGTCTGGGTTCCAAATCAAAGGTTTTATCTCGTTCAATAATAATCTATAATTCAACATATATATATATACGGGTAATTGACAAAGGTGTATCAACATGTGATTAAATACAATGATTATTCAAGTGGGGACACTTGTATAACCATTTGTAGAAATTAACGAACAAAATATATATCTGAATTACCATATACTAACATGTTGATAATCAATAAGCGTATATAATATAAGGTTAATAATCTGTACAATAATAATATAATTTAGAAACATTCGTACTCATGTCCATTGGATAAAAGAAATGTAAAGCTAAGATACTTACCTGATGCGCTGCTTACAATTTGTAACTTTGTTTTATCTTTTAAATCACGACCTATCATTAATCAGATCATTCGTTCGATTAGAATAATATACTATAACACATAGTACTGCATTTCGCAGTCAGCACATAACCTAATCACATTATCACACATGTTCAACAATCATTGAATCACAAATAAATACATATTTAATCAAAATATCTAAGTCCAGATCAATTTCTGAAACATGTCGGGGTACCGACAGCTTTATCGGGTAATTATCGAGTCTAAGACTCTGTCCTGTAACTCAATATCAGTCATATTATTTTTAAACGACTTAAAATAATTTTTAAAACATTTATTATAATTTATCATGAATTTTCAAACCTCGGAATCATTATTAAATGATTTAAATACTAAACAATTCTATTATCATTAATATCTAATTAATATTAAACTATAAATGAAATCATTGCGAAAATATTAAAGTTATTTATAATAACTCAAAATATTTTTAAAGTATTAATATTACCCTTAAATGATTTTTAAAACATTTAAAATCATTTTTAAATAATTACCATTAATATTTAAATATTGATTAAAATATTAAAAGTCATTAATTATAACTTAAAATATTTTTAATTCATTTATATCCTTTTTAAATGAATTTTAAATTAATAAAACCATTTTTTAACTATTTTTTAATATAATCATTAAATAAATTTAATATCATTAAAAATAAATTAATAATCATTAATATTAATTTATTAATGAAATTATTCTTTAAATATTAAAAGTTATATTTTATAACTTAAAATATCTTTAAACACTTTATTTTCATTTAAAATGATTATTATAATCTTAAAATCATTTTTAAACTCAATTATTTAATATAATTATTAAATAATTTTATTATCGTTAATAATAATTAATTAATGGAATTTACCTTTAAATATTGAAAGTTATACTTTATAACTTAAAATATTTTTAAATACCTTATTATTATTTAAAATAATTTTTAAAATAATTTTTAATTAATTTATTTAATTCATTTAGTAAATAAATTAATTATCATTAATATTAATTTATTAATGAAATTTATCACAAAATATTAAAAGTCATTAAAAATAACTTAAAATATTTTCTTATATCATAATATAGTTTTAAATTATTTTTCATGTATTAAAATCATTTTTTCAAATAATTTATTTAATATAATAATTAAATAAATTAAATACTTTTAATATTTCCAAAATATTAAATATTTATGAAATATATTCAAAATAATTAAATACTAATTTTTGGACCTCAAAATAATTTTTAATAATTTATTTAGTATTTTTAATAATTAAAAATTAATTTTCTATAATTATTTATTAAAAATATGATTTTTATAAATAAATTGTCACTAAAGACCACCTATAGCGACATAACCGTCGCTATAGGTGTTCTTCGTGTTCTTCAGGCAACCCAGAACACCATGTCAGATTTCGAGGTAGCTACTTTGACCGAGTATTAATCTTAACCTATCATGATTCAAGGCATGCCCGTGATCATATATTAAAGTGCTAGTGCAGGACCACAATATTCAACAACAAAAACAATCATAACATGCATAACATGAAAGATCTAAGGCCCTAAATTAGCTGTCAGAGCTATTCTTCATTTCTGGGTAAAACCCATAAATGAAGAACAGTTCGAGTGACCACTTTTGATCGTCAATAACTTGCAACACATGAACTATTTTTGTGCTCTAATAGCTTTAACGTGTAGACAACATACTAATGTACAGATCTATATCAAAACATCACCAAAAACAACAACGGATCACACAATTATATGCTGGTCAACCACTGACATACATAAGTCTCAAAAATTTCAGGAAATTTCCCAGAAATCGAAAATATGACCGGATGGTCTACTTTGACCATCCACTACCCTCGATCCGTTAACTTTTAATGAGCTTGTAAGGCATAAAATTAAAGTACTTATACTATAAAACAATATTGATACATTAACCAAAACAAAACAACTAACAACACAAAGATTTGGGCCCATGAACTTGCTGTCAGAGCTTTCTAGGCAAGTTCATGGCTGCCCAGATTTTCACCAGTCAATGCCAGTCAACGGTATTTGACTGTGAATATCTACCAATCTGTATATCCATTGACCTCAATTCTTTTTGCTGATTAAAGTCAACATTCCAAGCTACACATCAAAACTTAAAAACAACATAAATCATAAACGAGAAAGATCTGTGGCCACTGACATTAGTTGTCAGACCACATATCTAACTTTTCCAATATTTTTCAAAAACACAAATCCGAGCTTCTAAATGTTACGGATCCAACATTTTGCAACCCAGATCGTCTAAATGGACTATAACTAACATATTTTAACAATCAAACATAACATCTAACACATAATTTATGAACAGAAATCAAGCTAGGGTTTTATACCTTTCTAAGATTAATTTCTAATTTCTGGCTTCTGATGTTGTTATGAAATTCGTGGGGCTTAATTTTTGTGACTTTAAAACTTAAAATTTTCGTTGGTTCTCATGAGAGAAGCTCTTGGTTGAGTGTTGTACAAAAATGGCTAACAAATGTTCATTTCTCTCTCTTCCTATCTTTATATAGACACACAAGGTGCATGTATTAGCTGATCTACAAGGCTTGTGCTGTTATTTTTGAGTCACATTTGTCAAATAAGTTGGTCACCCACTCCATTTTCTATAGATTTACAAGTTATCTCTATAAAATATCCAAAGAGGGGTATTTTAGTCTCTTTGCATGGAATTTTAATGGCATTCTTGTAATCTTGCAAACCCTTAGGGTTTAACCCTTAGGATTTAACCCTTAGGGTTTAACACAAATCAAATATAGGATTTCCAATTTAGGGTTTGTACAAAAAAAATAAAACTAAATAAATTTTAGTTTCTAAAATTTTGAAATTAGGGTTTCCTAATTATGATTACTTTTCTAATTACCTTATACAGGAACATTAGGGTTTAAAATCACTAAGTATAATTAACTTTGGTAATGTAGCAACTAGGGTTTAAAATTAGTAATCAGTTTTTTTATAATTTCTAATTAGGGTTACTAATTTTAGAAATTTGGGTTTCTAGATTTTTAATTAGGGTTTTCCTAATTAATCCACAACATAAATTATATAATACAGTTATATAACAATCTTGTACTCTAAATTGGATCTCAAATTAGGGTTTAATATTATTACTAGGGTTTGGTCATAATACACCGTAATTGACCAACCATTATCAATACGGACATACAATACATATTCATAGCACTAAAAAAATCAAAATATGATTAATATTATATTATTATTCTCATACCTTGACAATAATCCAAAATTAGGGCCTTAATAATTAAGGTAAAATAATTACCTTAATAATCTGTACTAAAATTCATATAATAAAATAATTATTATAATTATTCTAAAACTCATTCCGTATAATATATAAATAATATTTGATTATATTTTTTTTGGAAAATAATTAATAAAAATATTTCTACCATAAAAGTAATTATTATAAGAATATACTTTATAAAAATCAATAATTCTAAAATAAAATTATTTGTAAATATTTATGTAATAAATATATTTTTACCACATAATTACATATACACATTATCTTGTACAAATTCTCATCTTTAAAATAATAATAATAAAAAATTTATACGCAAAATTTTTTGATTTATTTATATAAAAAATATCGGGTTGTTACATTCACCCTCCCTTATAAAGATTCCGTCCACGGAATCACCGTTTTAAAAACCTATACATACAAGGGTACATAGCATACACAATCATTGCAAGTAGATCTCAATCATAATTTGATCGAACTGATCTTTAACTATTCACATAAAGCTTGTCTTTCTGATTAAACGGAAATTTGATTTCTAAAAGAACTCAAATTCCTCCCTCAAAATTTCTTTAGAAATAATTTACTATATATATGAAAATCATGTATATAAGAAAATAAAAGTTATACGAATAATACCTGGAATTCAATTGCCAGCTGCTGCCGTATCTTGGACTGTCATGTTGTAGACCCTTGCTGTTGATTTTGTTGGCTTGCTCGATGACGTAGGTCCCGTGATTGCCAAAGTCCCACTGCCAGTGCCAGTGTTCACACTACCTACCTCCACCCTCCTCTTCGGACAATCTTTCACCTTGTGCTCAGTCGATCCGCATAGAAAACACCCACTATTCATCCTAGGATTGGGGCAGTTGGGAGAGATATGGCCCTCCTGCCCGCACTTATAGCAAACAAATTTCCCTTTCAAACACTCCCCCGAGTGGTTCTTCCCACATGTCTTACACTGCACCACCTGCTTCTTAGCACTTTCTTGTTTTACCTAGACATTTCCAAATTTGTTCACCTTCCTCTTGCCATCTCCACTCCTGCTCCCACTATTATTTCATACCTTCCCAGCTCCTTCAACCTTGCCCTTATTCTTCCTCTCCTTGTTGTAGAGGCTCATGGCCTCACTTCCCTCCTCAGCAATAATCGCCTTCTCCATGAGTGCTGCAAATGTAGGAATCTGCAACACCGCCACCTTGTTGTAGAGCCAGGGTTTCAATCCCAGCTCAAACCTTCTTGCTTTCCTAGCCTCCGTATCAACTTGATGTGGGGCAAACCTAGCTAACTCATTGAATTTGGCGGCGTATTCTAACACCGTCATATTCTTCTGTTTCAACTCTAAAAATTTCACTTCCATCCTAGCCTGCATACTAGGTGAAAAATAGTTTTCGAAAAATAGAATTTTGAACCTATCCCATGTAACTACTCCTTCTCCTGCCCTTGCCTGATTCGCTTCCCACCAAAAGTTTGCCTCACCCTTCATCATGTAAGTGGCAAAAGCAGTCTTTTGCCCTTCAGCTACTATAGCTATCACGAATGCTTTTTCAATTTCTTTGACCCAAGTTTGGGCTTCAACAGGGTCAGTTGTACCTTTGAATTCTAGCGGTCCTACAGCCTTAAAGTCTTTGAAGTTTGCTAAGCGGTTGTCCGACTGGTTCCCTGCAGCTGGTATTCCCTGTTGCATAGCCTGAGCTATCATGTTCGTGAAGTTCTGCATCGGGTCTGCTTGTTGTTGCCCTTCAAAGTTGTTGACAGATTCTTTTGCCCTTTGATTTCGAGTTCGACGTCTTGGCGGCATTTATCTGATTAAATAAAATCATAAATTTAACTTACATTCTAAACCTTATCATATAAGTTTAGTATTTTAAACTTGTTTTATCACTCAAACATAGATTCATATTCATTTAACGAATATTTTACATAGCATAACACATATTGCTTTTAACATCATTCATCCCTTTGTGACTACAAAAGTCGGGATTTACAACCTTGACCAGCACAAAAGTTTTAGAATATTACATTACACAGACATACTAAGCACACATATTACATTAAACATGCCTACACAACAGAACTTATACTATCAATTTACTAAGTCTTTTCCTTGGACAACCGTTCGCTCGATGACCTTCCATCCCACAGATAAAACATGCTTTTAACTTAAAGTCGGGACAATGATGAGAGGTATGTCCCTTATGTCTGCAAATGTAACATATCTTTCTCCCTTTCCTGTATACGCCTTCATGTTTCTTGTCACAGTTTGTACACTTTTCTATTTTATTAGCGTCCTCTTGGTTGTTACCAGATTTTTCTAAGTCACGATCTTCTATCTTTCTTTTCCCTTTCTTGCTCGGAGCTACACACGATGTGTTATTTGAGGCTCCCATCTGATCAATTTGGATTATAAGCTTATCTTGTTCTTCCATTGTTTCTATTAATGCTTGACGTAATTGACTATTCAACAGCTTTTCTATCTCCCACAGCCTTTCTAGAGAAGAAACCTTGTTCCTCAGATCCTGCACCTCCGTTGATGCTTGATCAGCTTCAACTTTAGTATCTGAATCGCTATCTGTCAGCTCCACCATCTCCGGATCTTGTATTACGTTTTCTACAATCACCACCTCATCTGAGTTGTCTTCATTGTGAACCTCTATTTCAGCTATTGGATTCGATATCAGCTCGGGTGTATGGGTTTGATCCTTCTTCATGCTATATGTATATAACAAGTCTTTTACACCAGACATCTACACATATAAATTATCCTGATTAGCATATATTATATACATACAACAATTAAGAGTTTTATATAAGTTATATTTTATTTTATTTGACGATGAATTTATTCAATTCATCTCCTTTTTAAACTCTATATGAGTTATTTATATTTTTAACGTTTCCCTCTGTTCTAAGGTTATAGCCTAAGGTCTAGCCCACCTAAGGTTTTTAACCCCTAAGCTCTGATACCATAGTGTAAAGCCCCCAAATCCGGATACTTAAAACCCAAACTCGGTGCTTCACGATACCATTTCTATGAGCGGAATAATACTAATAATAATAACAATAATATAGATACCAACTTAATTTACATAATTATTAGAGTCTGAATCCCAAATACGTAACCTTTAAATATTCATTACAACCTATGATAGATAATTAATATCATTATCTTACTAAGGATAACTATTACATAAAATAGCACGACCTTATTCTGCAACCTTCCCTTTCACTTTGTACTTAACCAAGCCTTCTAGTTGCTCACACTTAGCTGAAAACATTTAAATTAAGCAAGGATGAGCATTTGAGTGCCCAGCAAGTAATAGCAATTATATATATAAGCTGAAAGGATTTAAATGTTTTCTTTACACTACCCTTCAATAACAAATCAATAGTTGTGAAGTAATCTGAACCGATAATGTAAGACCCCGAATTTTATGAAATAAAAGTATTCAATTTTTCTATTTTAGTAAATGGTTAAATTGATAAAAGGTTAAAGTTAAGGGGATATATGAAATTTTTTTTAGTAGACAAGTTGTCATAAAATATTCGGTTACTATTCACTCTAGTATTATTCACTCAAGTATTTGGGACACTTTTTGTGTCGGAGTTACTATTCACGAGTTACTATTCACGGGTTACTATTTACCTAAATTACTATTCACTCTAGTATTGTTCACTCGAGTATTTGGGACACTTTTTATGTCGAAGTTATTATTTACGAGTTACTATTCACGGGTTACTATTCACCCAAATTACTATTCACTCTAGTATTATTCACTCGAGTATTTGGGATACTTTTTGTGTCAGAGTACTATTCACGAGTTACTATTTACCCGAACAATATATTTATTTTCGGTCCAAATCATTTTTGGGTACAATATTATTCCATGAAGAGATGTACTAATTTTTCAGACCGTTGGTTGAAATTATAATAGTAAAAGTTTTTTTTTATATAAAACAGAATACTTTTATAAAGTTATTCTATAAATAGAATGTATTATATTTTATTATGCATAGTGTTGCATAATATTTTACATAGTAAAATCTTTTTATATAAAACAAAATACTTTTATAAAGTTATTTGTTTTATTAGGTAATAATTAGAATATATTATATTTTATTTAAAAGATTTTGCTTTGAATATGGACCGTCCGATTAAAGTAAATCAATCTGGACCGTTCATGGGTTGGTTACTATTCATTTCATTCTTCTATAAATAGAAGCTCATTCCTTCATTATTTCTTACGAATTCACTGAAACTCTACAGAGAGAAACTATAGAGAGAATTCTTCTTCTATAATCTTGAGCGTATTTCTTTAGAGTTTAAGAAAGCTTTGAGCGTAGTGCAAATTTTTTTCGAGTATATCCTCGCCCTACTAGTCAGAATACTCTTATTTGAAAGGTAAAGGGATATTATTATAGTAAGGAATATTATTTATTGTACCCATAAGGGGTGTTATTCTTTCTTATTCATGAAGAAATCCTTATTTTATTCCATTCTTTATTATTCTGTTGGAATAACCTGTATACGAGGCATACCCTATACATAACCTGTATACGCGGCATACCTTGTACTTGGTGAAATCCTTATATTATTCCATCTTTATTATTCTGTTGGAATATCCTGTCTGTGTGTTTTACATCGGACCTGGTTTCGTCTTTATTATTCTATATTTATTATTCTGTTGGAATAACCTGTAGACGCGATTTACCGTTTACCTGGTGAAGTCTGTTGTTATTCAATTCTTTATTATTCTATTGGAATAACCTGTATACGCGGATTACCGTATACCTGGTGAAGTCTATTGCTATTCAATTCTTTATTATTCTGTTAGAATATCCTGTCTGTGCGTTTACGCATGACCTGGTTCCATTATTTATTATTTTGTTGGAATAACCTGTCTGTGCGGATTACGCACGCATGCTGAAATTTTTCTGTTATTCCATTCTTTATTATTATGTTGGAATAACCTATCTATGCGAAGTACTGCATACATGGTGAAATTCTTTTATTATTCCATTCTTTATTATTATGTTGGAATAACCTGTCTATGCGAAGTACTGCATACATGGTGAAATTCTTTTATTATTCCATTCTTTATTATACTGTTGGTTATGGGTTTTACAGTTGTATGTCTTTGGCCTGTAGTGCAAAGATGATATGTTGTTGAATATCTTTGGCCTGTAGTGCAAAGATGATCTGTTGTTTGATGGCTTTGACCCATAGTGCGAAGATGGACAAGTGTATGACATGATCATGACCACTAGTGATAATAACGAATATCCTTGGCCGTAGTGCATGGACAATTCAATGATGTGATTGGCAGGATCATGACCATTAGTTAACAGTTGAATATCTTTGGCCGTAGTGCACTGACAGACAATTGATTGGTATGATCATGACCATTGGTTTTATAGTTGAATATCTTTGGCCCGTAGTGCAAAGATAGACAACTGATTGGTACGATCATTGTTATTACATTTGAATATCTTCAGCCTTTGGGGTAAGGATATTGAGTAAACATTTTATTAATCATTTGTGGCAAGGAGAAACTGTTGATTTACATGATTATAAAAATAAATTGTGAACTTAATTAAAATCTTTAGTGGTTCAGGTGAAGACAGGTGATGAAAGTCCACTTTGTCTTGGGTACAATGAAGAACTGTTGATGAGTATTATAGGAATGAAATATTAACGATGGACTTTTAATTTGGAGGAGAAAGTAGACAATATGTTCTACTTAACTTTTCTAATGGATTGTTGATTCCGCTGTAATTATGTTTGAAAAGTTTTATTATCGGATGTTCTAAATCTCTGATTTATTATTGACAAAAGCTATTGATAATTTAATTATCTTTAATTATGATATTCTTTATTGTGCTATTTGTGCTCACCCTTTTTGCTTCACAACTCCTTTCAGGTAATAAGAGTGTAGCTGGGTCGAGCGGGGATAACGGGGAAATAGTGTGATGGTCCGAGACTGTCGAAGTTTCTCAATACATTATAAAATGGCATGACTTGCAATAGATAATTGTATTGAGGACCTAAGATGTGTGTGTCGTATTTTATACGTCACTTAATAATTGATTTTGGCGAACAACAATAGGGTGATGAGAATCCGACTTTGAAAGCGTCAAAAGTACACCTCATTAGAATAAACAAGATAGTAATCTTCTTTGGGGTCTTGAAATATTTGCTGCTGTATTTTATATGGCATTGTAATAATTTGAGTTTGGATACGGTCTACGAGACAATATTGTATTAAAACTCACAATTAACTATTGTCCTACTTTGCACGACAGTTCAACAGTTACATAAATGAAGTTTATATTTGATTTTTATAATGTGATATCTGGCGACTCAGAATAGGTGATGTATACCTAATTTTGGGGGCGTCACAATTGGTATCAGAGCTTAGGGATATGGTCGCTGGCAGATATATTAGTTTAGAACTAGGAGGGGAGAGACGAGTAATATACTTCGCTAGGGTGTGACTTATCTAAGCTGAAATTATTTACTTGATAAGTGGATAAATTGTGATATGTCGATTAACCATTGTTTTGAAGCTATATTCTAGAATGATATCTGAAATACAGGAGATGAGAAATGAGAAAATCATGATAGCGAGAAAATTACCGGGCAGGTACAGTTCGAAAAGAAAGCAAGGTATTCTCATCTTTTCGAATATCAGGTATGTACGTAAATTTCGAGGGTGAAATTTCATAAGGAGGGGAGATTGTGAGACCCCGAATTTTATGAAATAAAAGTAATCAATTTTTCTATTTTAGTAAATGGTTAAATTGATAAAAGGTTAAAGTTAAGGGTATATGTGAAATTTTTTTTAGTAGACAAGTTGTCATAAAATACTCGGTTACTATTCACTCTAGTATTGTTCACTCAAGTATTTGGGGCACTTTTTGAGTCGGAGTTACTATTCACGAGTTACTATTCACGAGTTACTATTCACCTAAATTACTATTCACTCTAGTATTGTTCACTCGAGTATTTGGGACACTTTTTGTGTCGGAGTTATTATTTACGAGTTACTATTTATGGGTTACTATTCATCCAAATTACTATTCACTCTAGTATTATTCTCTCGAGTATTTGGGACACTTTTTGTGTCAGAGTACTATTTATGAGTTACTATTCACGAGTTACTATTCACCCGAACAATATATTTATTTTCGGTCCAAATCATTTTTGGGTACAATATTATTCCATGAAGAGATGTACAAATTTTTCAGACCGTTGGTTGAAATTATAATAGTAAAAGTTTTTTTATATAAAACAGAATACTTTTATAAAATTATTCTATAAATAGAATATATTATATTTTATTACGCATAGTATTGCATAGTATTTTGCATAGTAAAATCTTTTTATATAAAACAAAATACTTTTATAAAGTTATTTGTTTTATTAGGTAATAATTAGAATATATTATATTTTATTTAAAAGTTTTTGCTTTGAATATGGACCGTCCGATTAAAGTAAATCAATCTGGACCGCTCATGGGTTGGTTACTATTCATTCCATTCTTCTATAAATAGAAGCTCATTCCTTCATTATTTCTTACGAATTCACTGAAACTCTAGAGAGAGAAACTATAGAGAGAATTCTTCTTCTATAATCTTGAGCGTATTTCTTTAGAGTTTAAGAAAGCTTTGAGCGTAGTGCAAGTTTTCTTCGAGTATATCCTCGCCCTACTAGTCGGAATACTCTTATTTGAATGGTAAAGGGATATTATTATAGTAAGGGCTATTATTTATTGTACCTGTAAGGGGTGTTATTCTTTCTTATTCATGAATAAATCCTTATGTTATTCCATTCTTTATTATTCTGTTGGAATAACCTGTATACGAGGCATACCCTATACATAACTTGTATACGCGGTATACCCTATACATAACCTCCAGATCAATTTCTGAAACATGTCGGGGTACCGACAGCTTTATCGGGTAATTATCGAGTCTAAGACTCTGTCCTGTAACTCAATATCAGTCATATTATTTTTAAACGACTTAAAATAATTTTTAAAACATTTATTATAATTTATCATGAATTTTTAAACCTCGGAATCATTATTAAATGATTTAAATACTAAACAATTCTATTATCATTAATATCTAATTAATATTAAACTATTAATGAAACCATTGCCAAAATATTTAAGTTATTTATAATAACACAAAATATTTTTAAAGTATTAATATTACCCTTAAATATTTTTTAAAACATTTAAAATTATTTTTAAATAATTACCATTAATATTTAAATATTAATCAAAATATTAAATGTCATTAATTATAACGTAAAATATTTTTAATTCATTTATATCCTTTTTAAATGAATTTTAAATTAATAAAACTATTTTTTAAAGTATTTATTTAATATAATCATTAAATAAATTCAATATCATTAATAATAAATTAATAATCATTAATATTAATTTATTAATGAAATTATCTAAATATTAAAAGTTATATTTTATAACTTAAAATATCTTTATACACGTTATTTTTATTTATAATGATTATTATAATCTTAAAATCATTTTTAAACTCAATTATTTAATATAATTATTAAATAATTTTATTATCATTAATAATAATTAATTAATAAAATTTACCATTAAATATTGAAAGTTATACTTTATAACTTAAAATATTTTTAAATACCTTATTATTATTTAAAATGATTTTTAAAATGATTTTTAATTAATTTATTTAATTCATTTAGTAAATAACTTAATTATCATTAATATTAATTTATTAATAAAATTTATCACAAAATATTAAAAGTCATTAAAAATAACTTAAAATATTTTCTTATATCATAATATAATTTAAAATAATTTTTCATGTATTAAAATCATTTTTTAAATAATTTATTTAATATAATAATTAAATAAATTAAATACTTTTAATATTTTAAAAATATTAAATATTTATGAAATATATTCAAAATAATTAAATACTAATTTTCGGACCTCAAAATAATTTTTAATAATTTATTTAGTATTTTTAATAATTAAAAACTAATTTTCTATTATTAATTATTGAAAATATGATTTTTATAAATAAACTGTTACTAAAGACCACCTATAGCGACAGAACCATCGCTATAGTTGTTCTTCGTGTTCTTCAGGCAACCTAGAATACCATGTCATATTTCGAGGTAGCTACTTTGACCGAGTATTAATCTTAACCTATCATGATTCAAGGCATGCCCGTGATCATATATTAAAGTGCTAGTGCAGGACCACAATATTCAACAACAAAAACAATCATAACATGCATAACATGAAAGATCTAAGGCCCTAAATTAGTTGTCAGAGCTGTTCTTCATTTCTGGGTTTACCTAGAAATGAAGAACAGTTCGAGTGACCACTTTTGATCGTCAATAACTGGCAACACATGAACTGTTTTTGTGCTCTAATAGCTTTAACGTGTAGACAACATACCAATGTACAGATCTATATCAAAACATCACCAAAAACAACAACAGATCACATAATTATATGCTGGTCAACCACTGATATACATAAGTCTCAAAAATTTCTAGAAATTTCCCAGAAATCGAAAAATATGACCGGATGGTCTACTTTGACCATTAACTACCCTCCATCCATTAATTTTTAATGAGCTTTTATGGCATAAAATTAAAGTACTTATACTATAAAACAATATTGATACATTAACCAAAACAAAACAACTAACAACACAAAGATTTGGGCCCATGAACTTGCTGTCAGAGCTTTCTGGGCAAGTTCATGGATGCCCAGATTTTCACCAGTCAATGCCGGTCAACGGTATTTGACCGTGAATATCTACCAATCTGTACATCCATTGACCTCCATTTTTTTTTTGCAGATTAAAGACAACATTCCAGGCTACACATCAAAACTTAAAAACAACATAAATCATAAACGAGAAAGGATCTGTGGCCACTGACATTAGTTATCAGACCACAGATCTAACTTTTCCCAGATTTTACAAAAACACAAATCTGAGCTTCTAAATGTTATGGATCCAACATTTAGCAACCTAGATCGTCAAAATGGACTATAACTAACATATTTTAACAATCAAACATAACATCTAACACATAATTTATGGACAGAAATCAAGCTAAGGTTTTATACCTTTCTAACATTAATTTCTGATTTCTGGCTTCTGATGTTGTTATGAAATTCGTGGGGCTTAATTTTTGTGACTTTAAAACTTAAAATTTTCGTTGGTTCTAGTGAGAGAAGCTCTTGGTTGAGTGTTGTACAAAAATGGCTAACAAATGTTCATTTCTCTCTCTTCCTATCTTTATATAGACACACAAGGTGCATGTATTGGCTGATCTACAAGGCTTCTGCTATCATTTTTGAGTCACATTTGTCAAACAAGTTGGTCACCCACTCCATTTTGTATAGATTTACAAGTTATCTCTATAAAATATCCAAAGAGGGGTATTTTAGTCTCTTCGCATGAAATTTTAATGGTATTCTTGTAATCTTGCAAACCCTTAGGGTTTGACCCTTAGGGTTTAGCACAAATCAAATGTAGGATTTCCAATTTAGGGTTTGTACAAAAAAAATAAAACTAAATAAATTTTAATTTCTAAAATTTTGAAATTAGGGTTTCCTAATTATGATTAATTTTCTAATTACCTTATACAGGAACATTAGGGTTTAAAATCACTATGTATAATTAACTTTGGTAATGTAGCAATTAGGGTTTAAAATTAGTAATCATTTTTTATAATTTCTAATTAGGGTTACTAATTTCAAAAATTAGGGTTTTTAGGTTTTTAATTAGGGTTTACCTAATTAATCCACAACATAAATTATATAACACAATTATATAACAATCTTGTACTCTAAATTGGATCTCAAATTAGGGTTTAACATTATTACTAGGGTTTGGTCATAATACACCGTAATTGACCAATCATTATCAATACGGACATACAGTACATATTCATAGCACTGAAAAATCAAAATATGATTAATATTTTATTATTATTCTCATACCTTGACAATAATCCAAAATTAGGGTTTGGATTCCATATCTAATTTATTCTTCATATTTAACCTTAATAATTAAGGTAAAATAATTAACTTAATAATCTATACTAAAATTCATATATTAAAATAATTATTATAATTATTCTAAAAATCATTCTGTATATTATTTAAATAATATATGATTATATTTTTTTTTGAAAAATAATTAATAAAAAGATTTCTACAATAAAAGTAATTATTATAAGAATATACTTTATAAAAATCAATAATTCTAAAATAAAATTATTTGTAAATATTTATGTAATAAATATATTTTTATTTACCACATAATTACATATACACATTATCTTGTACAAGGGTTGTTACATTCACCCTCCCTTATAAAGATTCCGTCCGTGGAATCACCGTTTTAAAAACTTATACATACAAGGGTGCATAGCATACACAATCATTGCAAGTAGATCTCAATCATAATTTGATCGAACTGATCTTTAACTATTCACATAAAGCTTGTCTTTCTGATTAAACGGAAATTTGATTTCTAAAAGAACTCAAATTCCTCCCTCAAAATTTCTTTAGAAATAATTTACTATATATATGAAAATCATGTATATAAGAAAATAAAAGTTATACGAATAATACCTGGAATTCCATTGCCAGCTGCTGCCGTATCTTGGACTGTCATTTTGTAGACCCTTGCTGTTGATTTTGTTGGCTTGCTCGACGACGTAGGTCCCGTGATTGCCAAAGTCCCGCTGCCAGTGCCAGTGTTCACACTACCTACCTCCACCCTCCTCTTCGGACAATCTTTTACGTTGTGCTCAGTCGATCCGCACAGAAAACACCCACTATTCATCCTAGGATTAGGGCAGTTGGGAGAGATATGACCCTTCTGCCCGCACTTATAGTGTAAGACCCCAACTTTTATAAATAAAGATGAATTTTCTATAAATATCATTTTTGAATATTATGGAGTTAATTTGATATAATGTTATAGTTGTGGGTAATATTTATAAATTTTGCAAAGTACGCAAGTTGTTATATAATATTCGATTGGTCGGGGAATATTCGTTTTAACAGGGATTATTGTCGGATTGAGAAAATGACAAAAATATTTTATTAAAAATAACGGCGGAAGTTTTACCATTGATACTGTTGAACTACTCGGTAGTAAAAGTACAGTAATACATGTGGTCGCATAGTAGCATACGGTATTGATTATTAATGCTTATGTGAGAAGTCACTCAGTTTGATTCAATTATTGTCAGTTAATAATATGAATTATTTAGCGATAATGAAGTTTTATTTTATTCGTATTATTAACGTAATAAAACAGAAACACCTTTTTATATAAAACAAAATACTTTATTAAAGTTATTTTATAAATAGAATATATTATATTTTATTTAAAAGATTTTTCTTTAAATATGGACCGTCAGATTAAAGTAATCAATCTGGACCGTTCATGGATTAGTTACTATGCATTCTATTTTTCTATAAATAGCAGCTCATTCCTTCATTATTTCTTACGAATTTACTGAACTCTAGAGAGAGAAACTATAGAGAGAGAGAAGAAAAGTATTCTGCTACTTAACTACTTCCTTATTTCAGTTCTTCTTTAAAACGGTAATGGGTGTTATTCTTTCTTATTCATGAAGAGAACTTTTGTTATTCTATTTCTTATTATTCTGTTGAAATAACCTGTATACGCGGTCTACCCTATACTTGGTGACATTCTTCTATTATTCTGTTGGAACATCCTGTCTGTGTATTTTACACCGGACCTGGTTCCGTTTTTATTATTATTCTGTTGGAACATCCTGTCTGTGTGTTTTACACCGGACCTGGTTCCGTCTTGTTATTATTCTGTTGGAACATCCTGTCTGTGTGTTTTACACCGGACCTGGTTCCATTATTTATTATTCTATCGAAATATCCTATCTGTGCGTTTATGTAACGGCCCCAAAATCTATATAATTTAAATCTCGACTTCGGTCGTTAACCATACATTCAACCTCTAAATAATACATCATTATTCGATGTTAAACTTAATAAAATTGCGAAATATTTAAAACTTTTATACATTTCCTTCTTTCTTGCCCTGAATCGCAACCATTACATTACATCTCTTTGATTCAATCTTATATCATGAATCGTTACAATAAACTGACTATACAAAGTCTTACATCATAAATAGATATCCATATACACTGGATAGCTCAATTTACAACTCAACAACATTTACATTCAAAATATTACATGCATTTCTCATAAAACTTAAGTAATCTTCGTGAATATAGTTTTCTATAACTCACTTAGCACATATCCTTACCTTAATTCCTTGACCTGCAAAAGTGGTTATTTGCAAGAGTGAGCTCGACATGCTCGATATACATCTCATTAAAGTAACATGGCATACATGCTTTTAATTCACATAGCAAATATAAAGATTGAGTTCCTTACTCAATAATCATTACTTAGCCAAAATAATGCAGTCATATATTGACTTTAACATTTCATGATTCAACATGCATAACATATCATGTAATTCAAAACAGTTCATCAAGTCCACGTAGAAAATAGGAACCGAAAGACTTGCCTTGATCGTTGTTTACCAATAATAGCTTAACAACTTACAGTTATCTGCACTTCACGTGCCCTACAAAATTATATAATCATACACATCAACTATTAGTCACATAACAACACATAGTAATTTGTAATGTAAACTATACTCCACATCTCATAATCTTTCCTATTAATAAATACACAATGGTCAATTAGATTGTGTTAACTTTTCGACTTATGACTCACTATATTTCTTCTTAGTCAAACTCGAAGTTCAAGTGCTTAAGTCTTGCTAGGACTACTTATTGGTTTTATATTAAACCCATTCCATATCTTATAATATCAATTTCAATGGAATTGAAACACTTTTTAAGTTCATTAACACTTGGCACGACGTTTCGACGTTCAATCGTCACACGCCCGATTTGCCTCTCTTGTGTATGCTTACTATGCTTCTATAACTTATCTAATACATTATTTATTAATGTTAAATATAATTATAATTACTAATATTCATTTTTTTATAACTTAGGACATCATCTTTTATGGTCAAGAGCACTACACATGCATATGTGCATGTCTGACGCCCTCCGATTGCCTCTGAAAACACAATAGTCCTAAAGATGACCATTTTGACGCACCCTAATGACATCAAATTGAAAAACTTAAAGAACAAAAGTTGTAGCTCTACTCGTCCTCGTTCCGGATCATCTTGAATCATCTCAATCGGAGTTCGTATGAGGAAGTTATAGCCATTGTTCTATAGAAGGTCAAAACTGTCCAACCCAGACCACTTTTTCGGCGCCGGGGCGCGGATCAGTGGCGCCGGGGCGCGAGTACCAGCGCCGGGGCGCGAGCTCTAGCGCTGGGGAGCGAATTATAATCTAGCCAGTGGCGCTGGGTCGCGAAATTTGGCGCTGGGGCTCAAATTTTGGCGCTGGGGCGCCGAAACTTGCAGAACCCAACCACGAAGAACAGAACAACTAATTTTTTTGTCTATTACTTCAATTCTAACACTAATTAACATGCATAACTTATGCCAATTACACATATACATATTACCCAACATGCATATACTAATTTAAATCACTAAACAACAATCACAGAAAACTAAATTCCTTCAAAACCATATTTTAAAACAAAACTCCATGTTTGACATTTGTTAAACACAATAAACACTGTAATCTCAAATAACCACTAATTTGATTCCTTTGAACCATGTTCTGCTTAATATCTTACTCAATTAATGAATTCAAAGTTAAATTTTGTAATTAGTATACACCTCAACCACCAATTTTGCTACTGTCATTATCCATGTATAAGAACATACACTGAGAAACAGTTTCCCTTTCTTTTAATAAAATTAACATAACCCTTCATGTTTAAACACTACTTCTAACATCATAAAAATACCATAGTTCAGTTATATAACAACAACTATAGAATTTTGTAAAAACTTTATATTTACAGTGAAAAAGAAGAACACGACTTAAGCATCACGATGTGAAACATATAAGATTATGGGAAAATACCTTCTTGTTGCTAAAGAAATCATCATTAATAGTAGACAATTCCCTCACCAGCCTTTCTCAAACTCTGACAACTCTATGTCAAACTCTCTGAGAACTCCTTCTTACTTTCAGTTTAGCGAATAATTCAAATACGTAAAACTGATAACCAATATACGTATAGTAAAAATAAAACCAACGCACACCCGTTTAAAACAAAATCGATGCCTACTAAATACCCCTATTCAATTATCAGTTACCAAATATATATATATATATATATATATATATATATATATATATATATATATATTTATATTTTATTTATTAAAATTCAAAATTTAAAAAAAACCAAAAGCCATAGGGCTATGTTTGGCAAAATAATTTAAAACTTAGAGACTTAATAAACTTAAGCCTTGTTTGGCAAAATAAATTAAAACTACTTTAATTTATTTTAATAACCACTTATATTATAACTATTTGTCACACTTCTAATTAATTAAGTTTTCATACTTAATTTAATTAATTCTAATAACAATTCATTGCATAATATAATAATTTATTTAATCATTATAAATTCTCTAACTTAATTATTAAATTAAATTAGATTACTATTTCAAAATAATTACTTTCCTTAACTCATTAATTATTTATTAAACAAATAAATAATTAAATCACATCAAATCAATTAAACAAATACTTATTCAACGATAAACACATCCATTAAATATTTATATAATTCAATAAATATTTAAATAATATAACTAAAAATCTGGATTGTTACATCATTCCCTCCTTACAAGGATTCTGTCCTCAGAATCACAACTCAAACCACTCATTCGTTACAATCTTTCCTACTTACAAAGATTCTGTCCCCAGAATCGAAGACAGAATTTAAACAAATAACTCAGAGAAATCTTTCATCATTTTATCTAAATATAGATTTTATATTTCCTACTACATTCATTACCTAACAAATTCTAGGTTTCATTTCATAACTTTCATTTGAACTCAATTATATTCTGAGTATTATATATCTTTTAGCTCATTCATTTCCTTTTCTAAGGATCGTTATCATAAACACTCAGAAATCGCTATCATAAACACTCGAGATATTACATTCACCCTTTCTTCTAAGAATTTCGTCCTCGAAATTTTATTTATTAATTTTTTATTCATTCATTCTATCAAAGTAGATTTACATCACTACTTCATTCATTCATTGGTTTCTATAACCACTTTCTTTCCACAAAGATCATTCTACAATTATTAAACTTTTCTATTAAAAGTTTCACAAATTTCTTTGATAACTCATCCCCTTCTCATTTCAAAATCTCTTTTCTCACTTAATCAACACATTCATCATTCAGTGCCGCATTCTACGACTTACTTCTATCTAAGGAATACTTTCCTTTCCATATTCACTTCAGAATAACATGAATCTTCCACAATTGCTCAATAATTGGGAAGCAGTATGAATAACTCAAGATTTTAAAATATTATCCAATCATGCTGAGGGGTCACAAGACCTTGAACTACGTCCCCAGGTTATCAAGTATATCTCGACTTGAACCTTTAACAGTCATAAGACTATATGGACCTCTGTACTTAGGGTGTTAAGCCCTTCGTACAATGTATTGTGCACAAACATTTTAGCGCAAAGTGTAAACTAAGCGTAACCTCTAATAAAAGAGTTGTTCATCTCATAATTTAGAGTGCAAGCATTCAACTGAGGGTCTAATGACCACGAACCATGTCCACAGTTATAAGTAATCTTTCAACTTTAACTTTAACAGTCATAAGACTATAAGGACTCCACGTACTTAGGGGGATCAATTCTTCGTACAATGTATTGTGCACAAACATTTCAGCGCAAAGTATAAACTAAGCGTAACCCCTAATAATAGGGTTGTTCATCTCAGCTTTTCAACATCTGAATCTACACCAAAACAATTTGGTTTGGCATAACTTCTCAAGAAACTCTTGAATTTCATGAACATCTTTCAATATTTGTCTAGCTGAATCAAATAGCATAGACCTCTACAATAACTCGGACATTAACCGAAATATACATATACATACATACATATGTATTCTCATATCTTAAAGAAATCTCAAAAATCTTTTTATGACGTCATGATACCGTACTGTATTTACAGTCCGTTGAGGATTCTGTCATTTGGTGATTTTATCATACTACATCATACCATAGTGGGTTGACGATCCTTAGATCACATCCAACACTAGATAATACTGCATTGATGACTCCATCGTTTTTATCATCTTTGCACCAGGTTACATGATGCATTAATGATATAAAATACATTTTGATATATTGCAAATCATTTTTGTCTAGCCGAAGTAATTAGCATAGACATACGAATAACAGTATTGTTGTTAAAACTCATTGGTTCCGTCATTTGATCCAATATTTTTCAAGAAAATAAAAGTGTAAACATCAGCACGAAGTCAATAAATTTCGAAAGTCTAGCATAGCTAGTAGATTTAGAATACCTATGCTTCCACCATCAACTCCACTTTCTATAATGATCCATTGCTTAATAGTTCTATCTATTCCTATCATCCTCAATACTCCATTCACACTTAATTATACCCTAGTTCATCAAACTTACCACACGTTATGAGTTCAGGAACTTGCCACAATCATATGAGTTTAAGAACTTATCCTAGTCAGACCATAGGCGTCCATTCGCTGAGGGGTTCAAAAACATACCATATAATTATGAGTCACGAACCTACCATAAGTATGAGTTTTAAGAACTCGCACTTAACCTTATGATATTCTCTAACTATACTCTACCTATCTTTTATACACATGAGAAAAGAATCACCTTCTCAACAGGCATATAGCAAATAGCGCGACATAAACCTTTCAATGATTATCAGTGAGATAAACTGAGTGCAAGCACAAAACCCTCGTCCATACAAAGGTTTGTACAACTCAGTCATCACATGAGTCCTCAATTGAAAACCCACCTAACTCTATCTTGCTCTTAACTTGCTCTTTGCTCGATACGAATTCCTCGTATCACATCATCTATAACTCCTCATGAGTTATCTCGTACTATATCATAGTACACCATCTTCATAGCATTAAGCTATAATTATTCAAACATTACAGGCCATCTTTCAGATCACTTAATCAGACCACGTCGTGACCTTATTCTATAATCATCTCTCTTAAAATTCTTTAGTTAACTCGTGATCGTTTTGCTTTATGATCCTCATTCTTTCTCTTTTTCATCATTTATGACATTATTCGTTATCTTGGCTATTGGAGTTAGGAAACTCCCATTTCTTATCTTTATATCTTCAAGATTCTTCTTTGAATCTTCTTGTTTATAAAATAATTCTTCCTCTAAGAATTTCTAACTTCATTTACATCGCTCAAAATTTCATTCAAGTTCTAAACTCTCATCATACGTGTCCATTTCTACACTTGGTACATATCGAGTCTCTAACAGTTTTAATATGGTATGCTGAGTGGTTTCCCACAAACAACTAACAAACTAGGTTCCGAGTTGCTAGTTCGTATATACCTCCGCACCATGAAGGAATCGTTTTGCCCAGATACCATACATCAACTATTAAAGAGTACAATTGTACCACACTTAGACATAACTCTCTATTCATAACTTCTTTATCACTCTATTTTTATAGACATTGTCTATTTATTATCACCTTACATCCTTATTATTAGAGTTGGGTAACCCCACATTCATATTCCTTATAACTCTGCGAGATTCTTCTTTGAATCCTTTCACGCATGTTTTAATCCCTTAATGTTCAAACTCTATTTGAGCTTATTCGTTCCTTATCTTCACCTCTCTTCTCTAAGGTTATAGCCTACGGTACTCCTACCTAAGGTTTATAACCTACAGCTCTGATACCAACTGTAATGACCCCAAAATCTATATAATTTAAATTCTGACTTCGGTCGTTAACCATACATTCAACCTCTAAATAATACATCATTATTCGATGTTAAACTTAATAAAATTGCGAAATATTTAAAACTTTTATACATTTCCTTCTTTCTTGCCCTGAATCGCAACCATTACATTACATCTCTTTGATTCAATCTTATATCATGAATCGTTACAATAAACTGACTATACAAAGTCTTACATCATAAATAGATATCCATATACACTGAATAGCTCAATTTACAACTCAACAACATTTACATTCAAAATATTACATACATTTCTCATAAAACTTAAGTAATCTTCGTGAATATAGTTCTCTATAACTCACTTAGCACATATCCTTACCTTAATTCCTTGACCTGCAAAAGTGGTTATTTGCAAGAGTGAGCTCGACAGCCCAGCAAAGTCTAACAAATTTCATGCATCACATAACACATAATAACATGCTCGATATACATCTCATTAAAGTAACATGGCATACATGCTTTTAATTCACATAGTAAGTATAAAGATTGAGTTCCTTACTCAATAATCATTACTTAGCCAAAACAATGCAGTCATATATTGACTTTAACATTTCATGATTCAACATGCATAACATATCATGTAATTCAAAACAGTTCATCAAGTCCACGTAGAAAATAGGAACCGAAAGACTTGCCTTGATCGTTGTTTACCAATAATAGCTTAACAACTTACAGTTATCTGCACTTCACGTGCCCTACAAAATTATATAATCATACACATCAACTATTAGTCACATAACAACACATAGTAATTTGTAATGTAAACTATACTCCACATCTCATAATCTTTCCTATTAATAAATACACAATGGTCAATTAGATTGTGTTAACTTTTCGACTTATGACTCACTATATTTCTTCTTAGTCAAACTCGAAGTTCAAGTGCTTAAGTCTTGCTAGGACTACTTATTGGTTTTATATTAAACCCATTCCATATCTTATAATATCAATTTCAATGGAATTGAAACACTTTTTAAGTTCATTAACACTTGGCACGGCGTTTCGACGTTCAATCGTCACACGCCCGATTTGCCTCTCTTGTGTATGCTTACTATGCTTCTATAACTTATCTAATACATTATTTATTAATGTTAAGTATCATTATAATTACTAATATTCATTTTTTTATAATTTAGGACATCATCTTTTATGGTCAAGAGCACTACACATGCATATGTGCATGTCCGACGCCCTCCGATTGCCTCCGAAAACACAATAGTCCTAAAGATGACAATTTTGACGCACCCTAATGACATCAAATTGAAAAACTTAAAGAACAAAAGTTGTAGCTCTACTCGTCCTCGTTCCGGATCATCTTGAATCATCTCAATCGGAGTTCGTATGAGGAAGTTATCGCCATTTTTCTATAGAAGGTCAAAACTGTCCAACCCAGACCACTTTTTCGGCGCCGGGGCGCGGATCAGTGGCGCCAGGGCGCGAGTACCAGCGCCGGGGCGCGAGTTACAGCGCTGGGGCGCGAGCTCTAGTGCTGGGGCGCGAATTATAATCTAGCCAGTGGCGCTAGGTCGCGAAATTTGGCGCTGGGGCTCAAATTTTGGCGCTGGGGCGCCGAAACTTGCAGAACCCAACCACGAAGAACAGAACAACTAATTTTTTTGTCTATTACTTCAATTCTAACACTAATTAACATGCATAACTTATGCCAATTACACATATACATATTACCCAACATGCATATACTAATTTAAATTACTAAACAACAATCACAGAAAACTAAATTCCTTCAAAACCATATTTTAAAACAAAACTCCATGTTTGACATTTGTTAAACACAGTAAACACTGTAATCTCAAATAACCACCAATTTGATTCCTTTGAACCATGTTCTGCTTAATATCTTACTCAATTAATGAATTCAAAGTTAAATTTTGTAATTAGTATACACCTCAACCACCAATTTTGCTACTGTTGTGACGCCCCCAAAACATGTATACAACACCCATTCTGAGTCGTCAATAACATGGTACAGAAATAACTACAACTTTATTAATACAACATAAAAAACTGTGAGTGTAAATACAAATATTGTCATCTAGATAATATCCACACTCAAATAAGTCCTCATTGCAATTATTGGTACAATATTTTACAAAAAAAAAATGGTGAGGACTACTAAAACAACTTCCTAGAACCTTCATTCCATACCCCGACTAGTACTTGCTACATTCTCGCCTCCTGAGAAGAAAATGGAACAACAAGGAAAAGGGTGAGCTCAACTAGCCCAGTAAAGAATATTATGACTAAGATAATATACAACAAATTATCGTTAGTCTTCAACAGGAAAAAAATTTAATAGAATATAATAGACAACAAGTTTTAAATCAATATTCGCAGCGGAAAATCATAATTCATAGAAAAGTTACGTAGAGAATGAAATCTACGATTATCTATGAATTTAAAAGCCCATCATCAACATTTTATCCCTGTAATATCAATCAATAAATATCTTGAATCAAATAGTCATCTTTGCACTACAGGCCAAATATATTCATCAGTTGGTCATGTTCACCTCAACACCTGTTCATCTTTGCACTACGGGCCAAAGATATTCATTAGAAATCATTAATCTTTGCACTACAGGCCAAAGATATTCATTTATATCATCATTTAGGACTGAGGATGATGAAAAATATTTTTAAGGAAACGAATCCAGTGAAACAAAATAATAAATATTAAGGATTCGTATTTCGATTTATCCATGTCCAAAAATACCTTTTAAATAATCATAGTGAAGTAAAATTCAAGAATGATCAAAACATGGATACAATCAAAGCTATTATCCAGAATCGATATTTGGACAAAAAGAAGAAAATTTCATTTTTCGGTGAATAGTAACTCATGAATAGTAACTCGTGAATAGTAACTCATGAATAATAACTCGTGAATAGTAACCCCGACATGAAAAGTTCCAAATTTGATAAAAAGTTCAGATCAATACTTCGGCATCATGATATTGAAGAAAATAACATCATTTAAGAAGAAATAACATCCCTTACCTCAAAAGGATAGTACTTCTGCCTGGATATAGTGCTGAAAGAACTTGCACCGTATAGAAATACTCAAAGTACTAAAATACTCACAAGAATACGCTCAATATATCGAGAGAGAAAGAGAGAGAAATTTGAAGTTTCTGGTGTGATTTTCAATTCTAACCTAAGCACCCTATTTATAGGAAAATGCTTAGAACACCAAAGCAGAAAATTTAATAAATTAATAATATTATTTTTTCAAATTTCCTACGCCCACTAATTTGGTCCAAGACATCAGCCACCATGTGACAAAACATTAAAAACGTTTTTCTTAATTTAAATAATTAAAACTTCCAAAATCAATTATTTCGGAACTACGGAACTTTAATAATTCATAATAAATAGCCCTTTTTATCCGAAAATTCAAATCTCACGAGTTTTTATAGGAAATTCAATTCTGTACAACTTTGTAGAAGGAAGTTTTTCCAAATTCCAAATAAAAACTGACCGAAATCTACAAACGGGTGATTTTACAGGCTATAATCAAATTTCAGTCAAGAAATGGGGTCCACCGACACACAAAACATGTGTTAAACAACTTTTGCAACAAAAATACTCTTCCTCCTCATATACTCATATATCCCACATTCATTGTAAAAAAATATCACCATTAATATATTATTAAAATAATATATTTAATTGAATTATTTTATCAGAAAAGATAAAATATTAATTTTCAACAATTGTCACATTTAAAAATTTTCTCCATCTATATCCACATAAAATCAATATTTTTCTCATCATATAAATCAATAATTAATTATTCACAAATAATATTACAGAATCACAATACTGGCAACCAGGCCGTTCCCAGGAAAGAGGGGGCTTTCCAATAAGGATATCTCCTTACTGGCGCGCAATTAGATAACCAAACCTCTCCTTAGACAGAACTTTCTAGACATTGCCAATAATGTTATCTAATAATATTATTCAGATAATATGAATTATTGCTCCGATAATAGAAAATACTGTGTAGTGACAATTATTAAAATAACAGTAATATAAAATATCAACGCAGCAATTATTGAATCAATAAAATACAATATTGAACAGTAATTACTGTAACAATTATTAAGTAGTGCCTTCTTACGTAAGAATCAATAATTGGTGCAATACCGTGTGCTACTATGCAACAACGCGTATTACTGTGTTTTAACCTCCGGGTATTCTAACAGTATTAACGGTAACAACTACGCCGTTATTTATAAACAACTTGTTTTTGTCGTTTTCTTCATCCAATCACTTTCTGTTATGGGGCCCACACAAGGCTGCGCCGTCGTACGAATATTCCCCGACAACAAGAATATTCTACGACCAAACAAATATTCCCCGACAACAATGAATATTTTAGGACCACTTGCTTATTTGAAATATTTGCGCATTTTACCCATAACTAACCACATTAATCAAATCAACCCTTACTATTTCAGAATAATAAATAGAGGAAATTAAATTTCATTTATTAATAATTTGGGGTCTTACAACCTCCCCTCCTTATGAAATTTCGTCCTCGAAATTGACATACGTACCTGGTGTTTCGAAATGATGAGGATACCTCGCTTTCATTTCCGTTTCCAACTCCCAGGTCATTTCCTTAATAGCATGGTTTCTCCACAAAACTTTAACTTGTGGTATGACCTTCGTGCGTAGGACATGCTCCTTCCTATCCAGAATCTTGACAGGTACCTCCTCGTACGTTAAGTCTTCGGCTATCTCGTCCGGTTCTAACTCAATAACGTGGTTCGGGTCTTTCACATATTTACGAAGCACAGATATATGAAAAATATTATGAACACGAGACATACTTGGAGGTAACGCGAGTCTATAGGCCACATTTCCTACTCGGTCAAGAATCTGAAATGGACCAATAAATCGTGGATTGAGCTTTCCTCTCTTCCCAAATCTTGTAACTCCTTTCCATGGAGCTACACGTAATAATACATGATCCCCAATGTCAAATTCCACGTCCTTTCGATGAAGATCCACATAACTCTTTTGTCGATCCTGTGCCGTTTGTATACGTTGTCGAATCGTTTGGATCTTCTCTGTAGTCATTCGTACCAACTCTGGTCCCAACAACGTTGCTTCTCCCACCTCATCCCAACATACTGGAGAGCGACACTTTCGTCCATACAATGCTTCAAAGGGAGCCACACCTATACTTGCCTGATAACTGTTGTTGTAGGAGAATTCCACCAATGGTAGGTACTTATCCCAACTTCCTTTGAAATCTAGGACACAAAGTCTTAATAGGTCTTCAAGAGTTTGAATAGTCCTCTCTGATTGCCCGTCCGTTTGAGGATGGTATGCCGAACTGAACCGTAAATCCGTGCCCATAGCTTTTTACAAGCTAACCCAAAATCTTGAAGTGAATCTTGGGTCACGATCCGAAACTATGGATACTGGCATGCCATGCAACCTTACAATCTCATTCACGTACATATTAGCAAGACGTTCAAGGGAATAAGTCTCCCGTATCGGCAAGAAATGACCAGACTTGGTTAATCTATCAACTATAACCCAAATAGCATTTATGCCTTGAAAAACCGTGGGAAGACCCGTAACGAAATCTATGGTAATGTGTTCCCACTTCCATTTCGGAATCTCAAGTGGTTGCAATGGACCCTTTGGTACTTGATGCTCCGCCTTTACACGTTGACAAGTTAAACACCTCGAGATAAACTTTGCAATCTCTCTCTTCATATTGTTCCACCAAAATGTATGTCGAAGATAACGATACATTTTAGTACTTCCAGGATGGATTGCAAATGGTGTATTGTGTGCCTCCATCATGATCTTGTACTTCAAATTAGAATCGTTAGGAACACAAAGTCTGGAGTGGACTCGAAGTATTCCATCTTCATCGATTCTTGCTTCTGGAATAGCACCTTCTTGCACTTTCTTCTTCATACGCATCAGCTCCGGGTCTGTAGCTTGAGCAACTTTAACTTTATCGATTAAAGTTGGTTCTACGCGTATACTTGACATCATCACACTCGTTCCTGCATATGATCTTCTACTCAACGCGTCAGCTACCACGTTTGCTTTTCCAGGATGGTATTGAATAGTGTGGTCGTAATCTTTCAACAGCTCGAGCCAACGTCGTTGCCGCATGTTGAGTTCTTTTTGAGTGAAGAAATATTTGAGGCTTTTATGGTCTAAATATATCTCCACCTTCTCCCCATATAGATAGTGCCTCCAGATCTTTAGCGCAAAAACGACTGCTGCCAACTCTAGATCATGAGTAGGATAATTCCTCTCATATTCTTTAAGTTGTCGCGAGGCATAGGCTATGACTTTCCCACGTTGCATGAGAACGCATCCTAACCTTTTGCCTGAAGCATCGCTGTAGATAACAAATCCATCCGAACCAGATGGTATTGTCAGAACAGGTGCCGAAATGAGTCTCCTCTTATGCTCTTGGAAACTTTTCTCGCATTCTTCGCTCCATACGAATTTGATATCCTTCCGAGTCAGCTGAGTTAACGGGGTAGCGATTTGAGAAAACCCTTCTACGAATCTCCGATAATAACCAGCTAAGCCTAGAAAGCTACGTACATCGGTCACCGTCTTCGGTTGCTCCCAGCTTTGTATTGCTTCAATCTTCGCCGGGTCCACAGATACTCTATGTTTCGACACCACGTGCCCTAGGAATGCTACTTCCTCAAGCCAGAACTCGCATTTCTTCAACTTAGCATATAACTTGTTTTCACGCAGCCTTTGGAGTACCAGCTTTAAATGGTGCTCATGATCTTCTCGGCTTTTGGAATATATGAGGATGTCATCAATAAAGACAACAACGAACTGATCCAAATAATCCTTGAATACTCGGTTCATCATATCCATGAAAGCCGCAGGAGCATTAGTCAATCCAAAAGACATGACTAAGAATTCATAATGCCCGTACCGAGTTCTAAAGGCAGTCTTTGGAATATCCTCAGTTTTAACCTTCAGCTGATGATATCCAGAACGAAGATCGATTTTTGAAAAGAATTGTGCTCCTTGTAACTGGTCAAACAGGTCATCAATACGAGGTAGCGGATACCTATTCTTGATGGTGACATGGTTTAATTCCCGGTAATCGATACAAAGTCGCATACTCCCGTCCTTCTTCTTTACAAATAAAACAGGAGCACCCCAAGGAGATGTACTAGGACGAATGAAACCGATGTCCAACAATTCTTGTAGTTGGACTTTTAACTCCTGAAGTTCAATAGGAGCCATTCGATATGGGGTTTTAGAAATGGGCTTTGTACCAGGTTCAAGATCAATAAAGAATTCAACTTCACGTTCTGGGGGTAGACCGGGAAGTTCTTCAGGAAATACGTCAGGAAAGTTATTAACAACAGGAATATTATTCAAATTTGACGTGTCTTTATTTAAATCCATAACATGGGCTAAGAAAGCTTGACATCCGTTTTTCAATAAACGAATGGCTTTATGACTTGATATGACAGTGATTGATTTTAATGGCTTTGTTGCTTGAATTCGAACAACGGGTTGATTAGGAATATGAAAACTAATCACCTTACGAAAACAATCAATTTTGGCATGATGAGTAGTTAACCAATCAATTCCTAAAATCACGTCAAATGCAAGTATCTTTAAAGAGATAAGGTCAACAGGTAAGGTGATGGTACCAACTTGGATCAAACAAGATTTATAAACAGTGGATGTGATGAAAGTTTCCCCTAACGGAGTCTCCACAGATAAATCAAGGTCTAATTTCTCCGGAGTCAAGTTTAAACGTTGAGCACAAGTAGGAGAAATAAATGAATGGGTAGCACCGGTATCTAGTAAGGTATAAACTTCACATGAATTTATAATTAGCTTACCCGTGATCACCTCGTTTGGGTTCCTCGCATGTTGACCAGTCACGACAAACGCTCTTCCAGGAACCGTTGACTTTGACTTTTCTGGGACAGCCTTTTGAGTCACCGTCCCCGCTGAACTTGGTTTCGCTACCGTACAATCTCGAGCGATATGTCCTTCCTTTCCACAATTATAGCATACCTTGAACTGTTGTGGACAGTTTGGGCTGATATGTCCCTCTTTTCCACATTTATAGCATATGACCGGTGGTCGTTCTCCTCCCTTGGAACCAGTTGCTGCTGGTGCTGACGTCTTCGTATTGTCATTGTTGAATCTCCTCTTTTTAAAATCTCCTCCTGACTCGCTTCTTCTATTTTCATAGCCACGATTACCACCAGAGTGGTTACCGTTCTTGTCCGTATTCTTCTTTCTCCGCTGGTTATCATTGTTCTGATGACTGTTGTCACCGATATGATCCTGGTTGTGGTCCCTCGGTTGACCGTACTCGTTATCTCGCTCTAATAACTGAGCACTGTTGACAACATCTGAATAGAGAGAAAATTTATGAGAAATGAGATATTGACGTATGCCGGGTTTCAAACCTCTCAGAAACATCCGCGTCATACGTTCCTCATTCTCCACCAAATGAGGTGCAAACCTGGACAACTCTGCAAACTTCGCCTCGTACTGGGACACCGTCATGTTATTCTGCTCCAGTCTAATAAACTCTACCTCCTTCATATGACGAATACTTTCAGGAAAGTACTTGTCATTGAATAGTTTCTGAAATGTCTCCCAAGACATGCTGAGTGCGGCTGGATGGGTACGCTTTACAGACTCCCACCAATAGTCTGCTTCGCCACGGAACATAAAGGTGGTGAATGGAACCTTCTGTTCCTCCGTGCATCCCAAGACATCAAATATCTTGGTAATTTGCTTGACCCATGTCTCCGCCTTAATCGGATCCGGCTTTCCCCAGAATTCTGGTGGTCCCAACTCTTTGAACTGCTTGGCTGTGACCAGCTGTGCGTTGCCATTGTTTCTTCCTATATTTTGAACAGGAATCTCCTTCGTCTGGTTTTGCATGAATCGCAAAAAGCTTCTAAACATCTCATCGTTCACCGTCTGCTCAGTGGTGTTGTTCACAGGAGGAACATTGCCAGCCTGTTGCACGTTCTCCTCGTTGGTGAGTACAGGTGTCTCCACGGTTTCATTTACTCCACTGTTAACATTCTCAGTCGACATTCTCAAATACTGCCATAAAACAAGGGTTAATTTAACAAATTAACAAATCACATAATATCCCTATATTATGACTGACCAACAATAAGCTTAGGTAGGACACACTAGCGAAGGATTTACTCGTCTCTCCCCTCCTAGTTCTATTCCCCGATCTCCGCCAGAGATCATATCCCTAAGCTATGATACCAACTGTGACTCTCATGGTGCTTCAACCACAGCACCTCACAATGGTACCTATCAGTTTGCCACCGCAGAACGGCATCCCCTACGGAGAGTCTGGCTTCGGTGCATCCCCCATCAAAAGGAAGTCACCAGCGAGAGGCTCGGGGCTCTTTACTTATGGCTCTGATACCAACTGTGACGCCCCCAAAACAGGTATACAACACCCATTCTGAGTCGTCAATAACATGGTACAGAAACAACTACAACTTATATTAATACAACATAAAAACTGTGAGTGTAAATACAAATATTGTCATCTAGACAATATCCACACTCAAATAAGTCCTCATTACAATTATTGGTACAATATTTTACAAAAAAAAATGGTGAGGACTACTAAAACAACTTCCTAGAACCTTCATTCCATACCCCGACTAGTACTTGCTACATTCTCGCCTCCTGAGAAGAAAATGGAACAACAAGGAAAAGGGTGAGCTCAACTAGCCCAGTAAAGAATATTATGACTAAGATAATATACAACAAATTATCGTTAGTCTTCAACAGGAAAAAAATTTAATAGAATACAATAGACAACAAGTTTTAAATCAATATTCGCAGCGGAAAATCATAATTCATAGAAAAGTTACGTAGAGAATGAAATCTACGATTATCTATGAATTTAAAAGCCCATCATCAACATTTTATCCCTGTAATATCAATCAATAAATATCTTGAATCAAATAGTCATCTTTGCACTACAGGCCAAAGATATTCATCAGTTGGTCATGTTCACCTCAACACCTGTTCATCTTTGCACTACGGGCCAAAGATATTCATTAGAAATCATTAATCTTTGCACTACAGGCCAAAGATATTCATTTATATCATCATTTAGGACTGAGGATGATGAAAAATATTTTTAAGGAAACGAATCCAGTGAAACAAAATAATAAATATTAAGGATTCGTATTTCGATTTATCCATGTCCAAAAATACCTTTTAAATAATCATAGTGAAGTAAAATTCAAGAATGATCAAAACATGGATACAATCAAAGCTATTATCCAGAATCGATATTTGGACAAAAAGAAGAAAATTTCATTTTTCGGTGAATAGTAACTCGTGAATAGTAACTCATGAATAGTAACTCGTGAATAGTAATCCCGACATGAAAAGTTCCAAATTTGATAAAAAGTTCAGATCAATACTTCGGCATAATGATATTGAAGAAAATAACATCATTTAAGAAGAAATAACATCACTTACCTCAAAAGGATAGTACTTCTGCCTGGATATAGTGCTGAAAGAACTTGCACCGTATAGAAATACTCAAAGTACTAAAATACTCACAAGAATACGCTCAATATATCGAGAGAGAAAGAGAGAGAAATTTGAAGTTTCTGGTGTGATTTTCAATTCTAACCTAAGCACCCTATTTATAGGAAAATGCTTAGAACACCAAAGCAGAAAATTTAATAAATTAATAATATTATTTTTTCAAATTTCCTACGCCCACTAATTTGGTCCAAGACATCAGCCACCATGTGACAAAACATTAAAAACGTTTTTCTTAATTTAAATAATTAAAACTTCCAAAATCAATTATTTCGGAACTACGGAACTTTAATAATTCATAATAAATAGCCCTTTTTATCCGAAAATTCAAATCTCGCGAGTTTTTATAGGAAATTCAATTCTGTACAACTTTGTAGAAGGAAGTTTTTCCAAATTCCAAACAGAAACTGACCGAAATCTACAAACGGGTGATTTTACAGGCTATAATCAAATTTCAGTCAAGAAATGGGGTCCACCGACACACAAAACATGTGTTAAACAACTTTTGCAACAAAAATACTCTTCCTCCTCATATACTCATATATCCCACATTCATTGTAAAAAAAATATCACCATTAATATATTATTAAAATAATATATTTAATTGAATTATTTTATCAGAAAAGATAAAATATTAATTTTCAACAATTGTCACATTTAAAAATTTTCTCCATCTATATCCACATAAAATCAATATTTTTCTCATCATATAAATCAATAATTAATTATTCACAAATAATATTACAGAATCACAGTACTGGCAACCAGGCCGTTCCCAGGAAAGAGGGGGCTTTCCAATAAGGATATCTCCTTACTGGCGCGCAATTAGATAACCAAACCTCTCCTTAGACAGAACTTTCTAGACATTGCCAATAATGTTATCTAATAATATTATTCAGATAATATGAATTATTGCTCCGATAATAGAAAATACTGTGTAGTGACAATTATTAAAACAACAGTAATATAAAATATCAACGCAGCAATTATTGAATCAATAAAATACAATATTGAACAGTAATTACTGTAACAATTATTGGGTAGTGCCTTCTTACGTAAGAATCAATAATTGGTGCAATACCGTGTGCTACTATGCAACAACGCGTATTACTGTGTTTTAACCTCCGGGTATTCCAACAGTATTAACGGTAACAACTACGCCGTTATTTATAAACAACTTGTTTTAGTCGTTTTCTTCATCCAATCACTTTTGTTATGGGGCCCACACAAGGCTGCGCCGTCGTACGAATATTCCCCGACAACAAGAATATTCCACGACCAAACAAATATTCCCCGACAACAATGAATATTTTAGGACCACTTGCTTATTTGAAATATTTGCGCATTTTACCCATAACTAACCACATTAATCAAATCAACCCTTACTATTTTAGAATAATAAATAGAGGAAATTAAATTTCATTTATTAATAATTTGGGGTCTTACAACTGTCATTATCCATGTATAAGAACATACACTGAGAAACAGTTTCCCTTTCATTTAATAAAATTAACATAACCCTTCATGTTTAAACACTACTTCTAACATCATAAAAATACCATAGTTCAGTTATATAACAACTACTATAGAATTTTGTAAAAACTTTATATTTACAGTGAAAAAGAAGAACACGACTTAAGCATCACGATGTGAAACATATAAGATTATGGGAAAATACCTTCTTGTTGCTAAAGAAATCATCATTAATAGTAGACAATTCCCTCACCAGCCTTTCTCAAACTCTGACAACTCTATGTCAAACTCTCTGAGAACTCCTTCTTACTTTCAGTTTAGCAAATAATTCAAATGCGTAAAACTGATAACCAATATGCGTATAGTAAAAATATAACCAACGCACACCCGTTTAAAACAAAATCGATGCCTACTAAATACCCCTATTCAATTATCAGTTACCAAATATATATATTACATTTATATTTTATTTATTAAAATTCAAAATTTTAAAAAAACCAAAAGCCATAGGGCTTTGTTTGGCAAAATAATTCAAAACTTAGAGACTTAATAAACTTAAGCCTTGTTTGGCAAAATAAATTAAAACTACTTTAATTTATTTTAATAACCACTTATATTATAACTATTTGTCACACTTCTAATTAATTAAGTTTTCATACTTAATTTAATTAATTCTAATAACAATTCATTGCATAATATAATAATTTATTTAATCATTATAAATTCTCTAACTTAATTATTAAATTAAATTAGATTACTATTTCAAAATAATTACTTTCCTTAACTCATTAATTATTTATTAAACAAATAAATAATTAAATCGCAACAAATCAATTAAACAAATACTTATTCAATGATAAACACATCCATTAAATGTTTATATAATTCAATAAATATTTAAATAATATAACTAAAAATCTGGATTGTTACAGTTTACGTCGGACCTAGTTTCATTATTTATTATTCTGTTAGAATAACCTGTCTGTGCGGTCTATCGCATGCTGGGTGATTTCTTTTGTTATTCCATTCTTTATTATACTTAGTTGGTTAAGTTTTAACTTCTATACTCCATGAAATTAGTGGAATATCCTTGATAATTGCGTTTCATCCAGTATCTTTTCATGAAAATATTATTCTAAGCATTCTTGAATTTTACTCCACAAAGCAGTATCATGTTGACTATTTGGACGTTGTTAATTCTTGGATAAATTAATTCTTGAACTTGTTTTATTGAATTCTTATATCATTGTCATCATCCTCATGTTTATAAAATGTTGAAAGTCATCTGTGGCCTGTAGTGCATAGATGGACTTAGTATGATTATGACCAGGGATTATTCGGTATAATCATGACCGTAATATTACAAATAATGTGGTAAAAGTCCTCATTGGCCCGTAGTGCATTGATGGACAGTTGTTGGCATGATCATGACCATTAATGAATACACAAATATTCTTGGCCCGTAGTGCATGGATAATTGTGGTCGTGATACTAAAGAATATCCTTGGCCGTAGTGCAAGGGTGATTCGATGATGTGGATTATTTTGTTAAGCTGAGTCCCAGCGATAACAGTGTTGAAAAACCTTTTAAATCATAGAAGATAGTAGATTTTATTCTCTACGTGACTCTTTTAATGGATTGCTTGTTTCGCTGCAGTTAAACTTGATGTTCGTTATATTTTATCAGTTTAACACTGTTGAAGGCTAATGATAATTTATTCTGCATTATCTTAGTCATAATATTTCTTACTGGGCTAGTTGAGCTCACCCTTTCTTTCACTGTTCTCTTCAGGAAATGAGAATATAGCTGGGACGAGTCGGAGAACGGAGTGATGGACCAGATGATAGTATTAGTAGTCCTCACTATTCTGTTAAATAATGCGACAATAATTGTAATGATGACTCCTTTTGAGTTTGTATAGTCTCTAGTAGACAATAATTGTATTCAAACTCACAGTTATGTTTTGTCGTATTATACACGACAGTTGTATTAGTAAGTTGTATTTGTTTTCTGTACCATGTATCTGACGACCTAAGATGGGTGATGTATACCTAATTTTGGGGGCGTCACAGTTGGTATCAAAGCTTAGGGATATGATCCATGGCTAAGATATGAGAATAGAACTAAGAAGGGAGAGACGGGGAATTCCTTCGCTAGTATGACCTACCTAAGTTATTTGCATGGTATTTAATTGGTCGGTCAGAATATAAGGATAATATATGACATATCAATTAACTTTTGTTTTGTGGCAGTATCTGAAAATGGCATCCGAGAATGTTGGGAATAGCAATGGAGCACAGTGCGACTGTTGATTCACCACATATCAATAATCGGGATAATGTGCATCAGGAAGGCGACAATCCTCATGCAAACAACAATACTGACCAAATGATGAATGATGAAATGTTCAGAAGCTTTATGCAGTTCATGCAACAGCAGGCGAGAGCGGCTCCTGTTCAAAATGTAGGTGGAAACACTGAAAACTCTCGGACGGTCACCGCTAAACAGTTCAAGGAGCTGGGACCACCGGAGTTTAAGGGAGAGCCAAAACCACTTATAGCGGAAACATGGATAAAGCAGATCACCAAGATATTTGATGTCTTGGGATGCTCTAAGGAGCAAAAGGTTCCCTTTGCCGCCTTTATGTTGCGAGGAGAGGCAGATTACTGGTGGGAATCGATTAAGCGTACTCAACCTACCGCACTGAAGATGTCTTGGGAGAAGTTCCAAGAGCTGTTCAATAACAAATACTTTCTCGAAAGTGTTCGTCACATGAAGGAGGTAGAGTTCATCAAATTAGAGCAGAATAATATGACCGTGTCGCAGTATGAGGCTAAATTTGCTGAGTTGTCCCGGTTTGCGTCTCACTTGGTGGATAATGAAGAGCAAATGACGCGAATATTTTTGCGAGGTTTGAAACTTGAGATACGTCAACATCTTATTTCTCATAAATTGTGTTTGTATTCAGATGTTGTGAATAGGGCTCTGTTAGTGGAGCGCGATAATGAGTCAACGCCACCAAAAGAGTGCAGTCGGCAAAATGATAATACCAGTGAGAGCAGTCATCGAAGCGGTGACAACAAGCGTGGAGGAAATCAACAGGCCAGAAATGGTAACCACTTCGGTGGTAATCAAGGGCCAAAACAATAAGAATGGTCATTTTAAGAAGAGGAGATTCAACAATGATAGAAAGACGTCAGCACCAGCACCCGTTGTTAAGGAGGAGAACGACCACCTATCATATGTTTCAAATGCGGAGGGGAGGGGCACATCAGTCCAAACTGCGCGATGCCGTCTAAAGCATGTTATAATTGTGGAAGAGAAGGTCATTTAGCTCGATTTTGTCGTTTACCAAAAATAAGTTCAGCCAGGATGGAGACACCAAAGGCCGTCCTAGAAAAGTCAAAACCGGTAGTGCAAGGGAGAGCGTTTGTTGTGACCTCCCAGAAAGCAAGGAACCCGAATGAGGTCATCACGGGTAAGCTTATCATAAACTCTAACGAAGTTTATACTTTATTTGATACCGGTTCTACCCATTCTTTTATTTCTCCTACTTGCGCTCATCAATTAAATTTGACTCCGGAGAAATTAGACTTTGACTTATCTGTTAAAACTTCATTGGGAGAAACCTTCATTACATCCACGGTTTATAAGTCTTGTTTGGTTCAAGTTGGTTTCCACACATTACCTGTCGATCTAATTTCATTAAAAATACTTGCATTTGACGTGATTCTAGGGATTGATTGGTTAACTACTCATCATGCAAAAATTGATTGTTTTCATAAGGTTGTTAGCTTTCATATTCCTAATCGACCTATTATGCGAATTCAAGCAGCCAAACCATTAAAATCAATCGCTGTCATCTCAAACCATAAAGCTATTCGTTTATTGAAAAACGGATGTCAAGCTTTCTTAGCTCATGTCACGGATCTAAACAAAAATACGTCAGTTTTGAATGATATTTCTATTGTTAATAAATTTCCTGACGTATTCCCTGAAGAACTTCCTGGCCTACCCCCAGAGCGTGAAATTAAATTTTGTATCGACCTTGAACCCGGTACAAAACCCATTTCCAAAGCCCCATATCGAATGGCTCCTATTGAACTTCAGGAGTTAAAGATCCAACTGCAGGAATTGTTAGACATTGGCTTTATTCGTCCTAGTACTTCTCCTTGGGGTGCTCCTGTTCTATTCGTGAAGAAGAAAGATGGAAGTATACGACTTTGTATTGATTATCGGGAGTTGAATCATGTCACCATCAAAAAAAGGTACCCATTGCCACGTATTGATGACCTGTTTGACCAATTACAAGGAGCATAATTCTTTTCAAAGATCGATCTTCATTCTGGATATCATCAGCTGAAGGTTAGAACTGAGGATATTCCAAAGACGACTTTCAGAACTCGGTACGGGCATTATGAATTCCTAGTCATGTCCTTTGGATTGACTAATGCTCCTGCTGCCTTCATGGATATGATGAACCGGGTATTCAAGGAATATTTGGATCACTTTGTGGTCGTCTTTATTGATGACATCCTTATTTATTCCAAAAGCCGTGAAGATCATGAGCAACACTTGAGGCTGGTACTCCAAAAGCTTCGTGAATACAAGCTTTATGCCAAGTTGAAGAAATGCGAGTTCTGGCTGGAGGAGGTAGCATTCCTTGGGCACGTAGTATCAAGTCGTGGAATATCTGTTGACCCGGCAAAGATTGAAGCTATTCAAAGCTGGGAGCAACCTAAATTAGTGACCGAAGTACGTAGCTTTTTTGGTTTAGCTGGTTATTATCGGAGATTCGTGGAAGGATTTTCTCGAATCGCTACTCCATTAACTCAGCTGACTCGAAAAGATACAAAGTTCGGTTGGAGCGAAGAATGTGAGAAGAGTTTTTAAGAACTCAAGAGGAGACTCATTTTAGCACCTGTTCTAACAATACCATCTGGCTCAGAGGGATTTATCATCTATAGTGATGCTTCGAGCAAAGGGTTGGGATGCGTTCTCATGCAACATGGAAAAGTCATAGCCTATGCATTAAGACAACTCAAGGAATATGAGAGGAATTATCCTACTCATGATCTAGAGTTGGCAGCTGTTGTCTTTGCACTTAAAATTTGGAGGCATTACTTGTATGGGGAGAAGGTGGAGATCTTTACGGATCATAAAAGCCTCAAATATTTCTTAACTCAAAAGGAACTCAACATGCGACAATGACGTTGGCTTGAACTGTTGAAAGATTATGATCATACCATTTAATACCATCCTGGAAAAGCGAACGTGGTAGCTGACGCATTGAGTAGAAGATCATATGCAAGTACGAGTGCGATATTGTCAACACAAAGGCCCATTTTGTGTGACTCGCAAAGGATGGAGATAGAGTTAAAGACTCCAGGGACCCATGTGATGATGGCGAATATACGAGTAGAACCAACTTTAATCGATAAAGTTAAAGCTACTCAAGCTATAGACCTGGAGCTGATGCGTATGAGGAAGAAAGTGCAAGAAGGTGCTATGCCGGAAGCAAAAATCGATGAAGAAGGAATACTTCGAGTCAACTCCAGACTTTGTATTCCTAACAACCCTGATTTAAAGTATGAAATCATGATGGAGGCGCACAACACACCATTTGCAATCCATCCTGGGAGTACCAAAATGTATCATGATCTTCGTCATACATTTTGGTGGAGCAATATGAAGCGAGAGATAGCGCTGTTTATCTCAAGGTGTCTAACTTGTCAACGAGTCAAAGCGGAGCATCAAGTACCAAAAGGTCCATTGCAACCACTTGAAATTCCAGAATGGAAGTGGGAGCATATTACCATGGATTTCGTTACCAGTCTTCCTAAGGTTTCTCAAGGTATAGATGCGATTTGGGTCATTGTTGATAGATTGACCAAGTCTGCTCATTTCTTACCGATACGAGAAACTTATACACTTGAACGTCTTGCTCGTATGTACATAAACGAGATTGTAAGACTGCATGGTATGCCAGTATCCATAGTTTCTGATCGAGACCCAAGATTCACTTCACGATTTTGGGTTAGTTTACAAAAAGCTATGGGCGCGGATTTACAATTTAGTTCAGTATATCATCCTCAGACGGACGGACAATCAGAGAGGACTATTCAAACTCTAGAAGATTTATTAAGACTCTGTGTCCTTGACTTCCAAGGAAGTTGGGACAAGTTCTTACCATTGGTGGAGTTTTCCTACAACAATAATTATCAAGCAAGTATTGGCATGGCTCCATTCGAAGCATTGTATGGAAGAAAATGTCGTTCTCCAGTATGCTGGGATGAGGTGGGTGAAGCAACGTTGTTGGGACCGAAGTTGGTACATATGACTATAGAAAAGATTCAAGCGATCCGAAAACGTATAAAAACCTCACAAGATCGACAAAAGAGTTATGCTGATCTTCATCGAAAGGACGTGGAATTTGATATAGGAGATCATGTGTTCTTACGTGTTGCTCCATGGAAAGGAGTTACGAGATTTGGAAAGAGAGAAAAGCTCAATCCTCGATTCATCGGTCTATTTTTAATCCTCGATCAAGTAGGAACTGTGGCTTGTAGACTCGCTTTACCGCCAAGTATGTCTCGTGTTCATAACGTTTTTCACATATCCATGTTACGTAAATATGTGGAAGACCCAAACCACATTATTGAGTTAGAACCGGACGAAATAGCGGAGGATTTGACGTATGAAGAAGTTCTTGTTCAAATATTGGATAAGAAGGAACATATTTTACGCTCCAAGGTTATACCTCAAGTCAAAGTTTTGTGGAGAAATCACGATGTTGAGGAAATGACTTGGGAGTTAGAATTTGAAATGAAGTCAAGGTATCCTTACCTCTAAGACATAACAGGTACGTACCCTAATTTCGAGGGCGAAATTTCATAAGAAGGGGAGGTTGTAAGACCCCAACTTTTATAAATGAAGATGAATTTTTTATAAATATCATTTTTGAATATTATGAAGTTAATTTGATATAATGTTATAGTTGTGGGTAATATTTATAAATTTTGCAAAGTACGCGAGTTGTTATATAATATTCGATTGGTCGGAGAATATTCATTTTAACAGGAAATATTCGTTCAACTGCACAATCATTGGTGGACCCCACAACAAAATTATTGTCGGATTGAGAAAATGACAAAAATATTTTATTAAAAATAATGGTGGAAGTTTTACCATTGATACTGTTGAACTACTCGGTAGTAAAAGTACAGTAATACGTGTGGTTGCATAGTAGCACACGGTATTGATTATTAATGCATATGTGAGAAGTCACTCAGTTTGATTCAATTATTGTCAGTTAATAATATGAATTATTTAGAGATAATGAAGTTTTGTTTTATTCGTATTATTAACGTAATAAAACAGAAACATCTTTTTATATAAAACAAAATACTTTATTAAAATTATTCTATAAATATAATATATTATATTTTATTTAAAAGATTTTTCTTTAAATATAGACCGTCGGATTAAAGTAATCAATCTAGAACGTTCATGGATTAGTTACTATGCATTCTATTTTTCTATTAATAGCAGCTCATTCCTTCATTATTTCTTACGAATTCACTGAACTCTAGAGAGAGAAACTATAGAGAGAGAAGAAAAGTATTCTGCTACTTAACTACTTCCTTATTTCAGTTCTTCTTTAAAACGGTAAGGGGTGTTATTCTTTCTTATTCATGAAGAGAAATTTTGTTATTCCATTTCTTATTATTCTGTTGGAATAACCTGTATACGCGGTCTATCCTATACTTGGTGACATTCTTCTATTACTCTGTTGGAATATCCTGTCTGTGTGTTTTACACCGGACCTAGTTCCGTTTTTATTATTATTCTGTTGGAACATCCTGTCTGTGTGTTTTACACCGGACCTGGTTCCGTCTTGTTATTATTCTGTTGGAACATCCTGTCTGTGTGTTTTACACCGGACGTAGTTCCATTATTTATTATTCTGTCAGAATATCCTGTCTGTGCGTCTACGCCGGACCTGGTTCCATTATTTATTATTCTATTAGAATAACCTGTCTGTGCGGTCTATCGCATGCCGGGTGATTTCTTTTGTTATTCCATTCTTTATTATACTCAGTTGGTTAAGTTTTAACTTCTATACTCCATGAAATTAGTGGAATATCCTTGATAATTGCGTTTCATCCAGTATCTTTTCATGAAAATATTATTCTAAGTATTCTTGAATTTTACTCCATAAAGCAGTATCATGTTGACAATTTGGACGTTGTTAATTCTTGGATAAATTAATTCTTGAACTTGTTTTATTGAATTCTTATATCATTGTCATCATCCTCATGTTTATAAAATGTTGAAAGTCATATGTGGCCTGTAGTGCATAGATGGACTTGGTATGATTATGACCAGGGATTATTCGGTATAATCATGACCGTAATGTTACAAATGATGTGGTAAAAGTCCTCATTGGCCCGTAGTGCATTGATGAACAGTTGTTGGCATGATCATGACCATTAATGAATACACACATATTCTTGGCCCGTAGTGCATGGATAATTGTGGTCGTGATACTAAAAAATATCCTTGGCCGTAGTGCAAGGGTGATTCGATGATGTGTATTATTTTGTTAAGCTGAGTCCCAGCGATAACAGTGTTGAAAAACCTTTTAAATCATAGAAGATAGTAGATTTTATTCTCTACTTGACTCTTTTAATGGATTGCTTGTTTCGCTGCAGTTAAACTTGATGTTCGTTATATTTTATCAGTTTAACACTGTTAAAGGCTAATGATAATTTATTCTGCATTATCTTAGTCATAATATTTCTTACTAGGCTAGTTGAGCTTACCCTTTCTTTCACTGTTCTCTTCAGGAAATGAGAATATAGCTGGGACGAGTCGGGGAATGGAGTGATAGACCAAATGATAGTATTAGTAGTCCTCACTATTCTGTTAAATAATGTGACAATAATTGTAATGAGGACTCCTTTTGAGTTTGTATAGTCTCTAGTAGACAATAATTGTATTCAAACTCACAGTTATGTTTTGTCGTATTGTACACGACAGTTGTATTAGTAAGTTGTATTTGTTTTCTGTACCATGTATCTGACGACCCAAGATGGGTGATGTATACCTATTTTGGGGGCGTCACATATAGCAAACAAATTTTCCTTTCAAACACTCTCCCGAGTGGTTCTTCCCACATGTCTTACACTGCTCCACCTGCTTCTTAGCACCTTCTTGTTTTACGTGGACATTTCCAAAGTTGTTCACCTTCCTCTTGCTATCTCCACTCCTGCTCCCACTATTAATTCCTACCTTCCCAGCTCCTTCAACCTTGCCCTTATTCTTCCTCTCCTTGTTGTAGAGGCTCATGGCCTCACTTCCCTCCTCATCAATAATCGTCTTCTCCATGAGTGCTGCAAATATAGGAATCTGCAACACCACCACCTTGTTGTAGAGCCAGGGTTTCAATCCCAGCTCAAACCTTCTAGCTTTCCTGGCCTCCGTATCAACTTGATGTGGGGCAAACCTAGCTAACTCATTGAATTTGGCGGCGTATTCATGACACCGTCATATTCTCCTATTTCAACTCTAAAAATTTCACCTCCATCCTAGCCTGCATACTAGGTGAAAAATAGTTTTCGAAAAACAGAATTTTGAACCTATCCCATGTAACTACTCCTTCTCCTGCCCTCGCCTGATTCACTTCCCACCAAAAGTTTGCCTCACCCTTCATTATGTAAGTGGCAAAAGTAGTCTTCTGCCCTTCAGCTACTCTAGCTATCATGAATGCTTTTTCAATTTCTTTGACCTAAGTTTGGGCTTCAACAGGGTCAGTTGTACCTTTGAATTCCGGCGGTCCTACAGCTTTAAAGTCTTTGAAGTTTGCTAAGCGGTTGTCCGGCTGGTTCCCTGCAGCTGGTATTCCCTGTTGCATAGCCTGAGCTATCATGTTCGCGAAGTTCTGCATCGGGTCTGCTTGTTGTTGCCCTTCAACGTTGTTGACATATTTTTCTGCCCTTTGATTTCGAGTTCGACGTCTTGGCGGCATTTATCTGATTAAATAAAATCATAAATTTAACTTACATTCTAAACCTTATCATATAAGTTTAGTATTTTAAACTTGTTTCATCACTCAAACTTAGATTCATATTCATTTAACGAATATTTTACATAGCATAGCACATACTGCTTTTAACATCATTCATCCCTTTTTGACTACAAAAGTCGGGATTTATAACCTTGACCAGCACAAAAGTTTTAGAATATTACATTACACAGACATACTAAGCACACATATTACATTAAACATGCCTACACAATATAACTTATACTATCAATTTACTAAGTCTTTTCCTTGGACAACCGTTCGCTCGATGACCTTCCATCCCACAGATAAAACATGCTTTTAACTTAAAGTCTGGACAATGATGAGAGGTATGTCCCTTATGTCCGCAAATGTAACATATCTTTCTCCCTTTCCTGCATACACCTTCATGTTTCTTGTCACAGTTTGTACACTTTTCTATTTTGTTAGCGTCCTCTTGGTTGTTACCGGATTTTTCTAAGTCATGATCTTCTATCTTTCTTTTTCCCTTCTTGCTCAGAGCTGCAGACGATGTGTTGTTTGATGCTCCCATCTGATCAATTTGGATTTTAAGCTTATCTTGTTCTTCCATTGTTTCTATTAACGCTTGACGTAATTAACTATTCAACAGCTTTTCTATCTCCCACAGCCTTTCCAGAGAAGAAACCTTGTTCCTCAGATCCTGCACCTCCGTTGATGCTTGATCAACTTCAACTTTAGTGTCTGAATTGCTATTTGTCAGCTCCACCATTTCTGAATCTTGTATTACATTTTATACAATCACCACCTCGTCAGAGTTGTCTTCATTGTGAGCCTCTATTTTAGCTATTGGCTTCGATATCAGCTCGGGTGTATGGGTTTGATCTTTCTTCATGCTATATGCATATAACAAGCCTTTTCCGCCAGACATCTACACATATAAATTATCCTGATTAGCATATAGTATATACATACAACAATTAAGAGTTTTATATAAGTTATCTTTTTTTTATTTGACGATGAATTTATTCAATTCATCTCCTTTTAAAACTCTATATGAGTTATTTATATTTTCAACGTTTCCCTCTGTTCTAAGGTTATAGCCTAAGATCTAGCCCACCTAATGTTTTTAACCCCTAAGCTCTGATACCATAGTGTAAAGCCCCCAAATCCGGATACTTGAAAGCCGAACTCGGTGTGCTTCACGATACCATTTCTATAAGCGGAATAATACTAATAATAATAACAATAATATAGATACCAACTTAATTTACATAATTATCAGAGTCTGAATCCCAAGTACGTAACCTTTAAACATTCATTACAACCCATGATAGATAATTAATATCATTATCTTACTAAGGATAACTATTACATAAAATAACATGAACTTATTCTGCAAACTTTCCCTTTCCCTTTGTTCTTAACCAAGCCTTCTGGTTGCTCACACTTAGCTGAAAACATTTAAATTAAGCAAGGATGAGCATTTGAGTGCACAACAAGTAATAGCAATTATATATATAAGCTGAAAGGATTTAAATATTTTCTTTATACTACCCTTCAACAACAAATCAATAGTTGTGAAGTAATCTGAACCGATAATAATAATATAACATCCCTCTTTCAAATTTTTCAAACTACATAATGACTATAAATAGGGTTTAAGTGACATGCTATGAACATTATTTTCATTTTCGAAAAGGTTAAACAGAACTTCATCTGTAAACCGTCATAACTTACGGGCACGGGGGTGATCAGCCCGTTGTACCCTGTATTGATCAATACTACATGCAAGAACGAGGGTATCGTTCACTCTATCTGCCTTAGGCGCATAAAAGTTTTTCCATGTAGGGATGTTCATACTTATCTGGGTTCCAAATCAAAGGTTTTATCTTGTTCAACAATAATCTATAATTCAACATATATATATATATATATATATATATATATATATATATATATATATATATATATATGGGTAATTGACAAAGGTGTATCAACATGTGATTAAATACAATGATTATTCAAATGGGGACACTTGTATAACCATTTATAGAAATTAACGAACAAAATATATATCTGAATTACCATATACTAACATGTTGATAATCAATAAGCGTATATAATATAAGGTTAATAATCTGTATAATAATAATATAATTTAGAAACATTCTTACTCATGTCCATTGCATAAAGGAAATGCAAAGGTAAGATACTTGCCTGATGCACTGCTTACAATTTGTAACATAGTTTTATCTTTTAAATGACCTATCATTAATCAGATCATTCGTTCGATTAGAACAATATACTATAACACATAGTACTACATTTCGCAGTCAACACATAACCTAATCATATTATCACACATGTTCAACAATCATTGAATTACAAATAAATACATATCTAATCAAAATATCTAAGTCCAGAACAATTTCTGAAATATGTCGGGGTACCGACAACTTTATCGGGTAATTATCGAGTCTAAGACTCTGTCTTGTAACTCAATATCAGTCATATTATTTTTGAACGACTTAAAATAATTTTGAAAACATTTATTATAATTTATTATGAATTTTCAAACCTCGGAATCATTATTAAATGATTTAAATACTAAACAATTCTATTATCATTAATATCTAATTAATATTAAACTATAAATGAAACCATTGCCAAAATATTAAAGTTATTTATAATAACTCAAAATATTTTTAAAGTATTAATATTACCCTTAAATGATTTTTAAAACATTTAAAATCATTTTTAAATAATTACCATTAATATTTAAATATTAATCAAAATATTAAAAGTCATTAATTATAACTTCAAATATTTTTAATTCATTTATATCCTTTTTAAATAAATTTTAAATTAATAAAACCATTTTTAACTATTTAATTAATATAATCATTAAATAAATTTAATATCATTAAAAATAAATTAATAATCATTAATATTAATTTATTAATAAAATTATTCTTTAAATATTAAAAGTTATATTTTATAACTTAAAATATCTTTAAACACTTTATTTTCATTTAAAATGATTATTATAATCTTTAAATCATTTTTAAACTCAATTATTTAATATAATTATTAAATAATTTTATTATCATTAATAATAATTAATTAATAAAATTTACCTTTAAATATTGAAAGTTATACTTTATAACTTAAAATATTTTTAAATACCTTATTATTATTTAAAATAATTTTTAAAATAATTTTTAATTAATTTATTTAATTCATTTAGTAAATAACTTAATTATCATTAATATTAATTTATTAATGAAATTTATCACAAAATATTAAAAGTCATTAAAAATAACTTAAAATATTTTCTTATATCATAATATAATTTTAAATGATTTTTTATGTATTAAAATCATTTTTTTAAATAATTTATTTAATATAATAATTAAATAAATTAAATACTTTTAATATTTCAAAAATATTAAATATTTATGAAATATATTCAAAATAATTATATACTAATTTTCGGACCTTAAAATAATTTTTAATAATTTATTTAGTATTTTTAATAATTAAAAACTAATTTTCTATAATTATTTATTGAAAATATGGTTTTTATAAATAAACTGTCACTAAAGACCACCTATAGCGATAGAACCGAGACCACCTATAGCGACAGAATCGTCGCTATAGGTGTTTTTCGTGTTCTTCAGGTAACCTAGAACTCTATGTCAGATTTTGAGGTAGCTACTTTGACCGAGTTTTAATCTTAACCTATCATGATTCAAGGCATGCCCGTGATCATATATTAAAGTGCTAGTGCAGGACCACAATATTCAACAACAAAAACAATCATAACATGCATAACATGAAAGATCTAAGGCCCTAAATTAGCTGTCAGAGCTGTTCTTCATTTCTGGGTTTACCCAGAAATGAAGAACAGTTCGAGTGACCACTTTTGATCGTTAATAACTGGCAACACATGAACTGTTTTTGTGCTCTAATAGCTTTAATGTGTAGACAACATACCAATGTACATATCTATATCAAAACATCACCAAAAACAACAACGGATCACACAATTATATGCTGGTCAACCACTGACATACATAAGTCTCAAAAATTTCTGGAAATTTCCCAGAAATCGAAAAATATGACCGGATGGTCTACTTTGACCATTAACTACCCTCCATCCGTTAACTTTTAATGAGCTTTTATGGCATAAAATCAAAGTACTTATACTATAAAACAATATTGATACATTAACCAAAACAAAACAACTAACAACACAAAGATTTGGGCCCATGAACTTGCTGTCAGAGCTTTCTGGGCAAGTTCATGGCTGCCCAAATTTTCACCAGTCAATGCCGGTCAACGGTATTTAACCATGAATATCTACCAATCTGTACATCCATTGACCTCGATTTTTTTTTGCAGATTAAAGACAACATTCCAGGCTACACATCAAAACTTAAAAATAACATAAATCATAAACGAGAAAGGATCTGTGGCCACTGACATTAGTTGTCAAACCACATATCTAACTTTTCCCAGATTTTTCAAAAACACAAATTCGAGCTTCTAAATGTTATGGATCCAATATTTAGCAACCCAGATCGTCAAAATGGACTATAACTAACATATTTTAACAATCAAACACAACATCTAACACAGAATTTATGGACAGAAATCAAGCTAGGGTTTTATACCTTTCTAAGATTAATTTCTGATTTCTGGCTTCTGATGTTGTTATGAAATTCGTGGGGCTTAATTTTTGTGACTTTAAAACTTAAAATTTTCGTTGGTTCTAGTGAGAGAAGCTCTTGGTTGAATGTTGTACAAAAATGGCTAACAAATGTTCATTTCTCTCTCTTTCTATCTTTATATAGACATACAAGGTGCATGTATTGGCTGATCTACAAGGCTTGTGCTGTCATTTTTGAGTCACATTTGTCAAACAAGTTGGTCACCCACTCCATTTTGTATATATTTACAAGTTATCTCTATAAAATATCCAAAGAGGGGTATTTTAGTCTTTTCGCATGGAATTTTAATGGCATTCTTATAATCTTGCAAATCCTTAGGGTTTGACCCTTAGGGTTTAACCCCTAGAATTTAACCATAAGGTTTAACACAAATCAAATGTAAGATTTCCAATTTAGGGTTTGTACAAAAAAAATAAAACTAAATAAATTTTAGTTTCTAAAATTTTGAAATTCGGGTTTCGTAATTATGATTAATTTTCTAATTACCTTATACAGGAACATTAGGGTTTAAAATCACTAAGTATAATTAACTTTGCTAATATTGCAATTAGGGTTTAAAATTAGTAATCAGTTTTTTTTATAATTTCTAATTAGGGTTTCTAGATTTTTAATTATAGTTTCCCTAATTAATCCACAACATAAATTATATAACACAGTTATATAACAATCTTGTGCTCTAAATTGGATCTCAAATTAGGGTTTAACATTATTACTAGGGTTTGGTCATAATACACTGTAATTGACCAACCATTATCAATACGGACATACAGTACATATTCATAGCACTGAAAAAACAAAATATGATTAATATTATATTATTACTCTTATACCTTGACAATAATCCAAAATTAGGGTTTGGATTCCATATCTGATTTATTCTTCATATTTAACCTTATTAATTAAGGTAAAATAATTAACTTAATAATCTATACTAAAATTCATATAATAAAATAATTATTATAATTATTCTAAAAATCATTCCGTATATTATTTAAATAATATATGATTATATTTTTTTTGGAAAATAATTAATAAAAACATTTCTATCGTAAAAGTAATTATTATAAGAATATACTTTATAAAAATCAATAATTCCAAAATAAAATTATTTGTAAATATTTATGTAATAAATATATTTTTATTTAACACATAATTACATATACACATTATCTTGTACAAATCCTCATCTTTAAAATAATAATAAAAAAAATTTATACGCAAAAATTTCTGATTTATTTATATAGAAAATATCGGGTTGTTACATCCCTAGCGGGGGTCACAACGCATGGTCATCTGTCCATAAACAGAGTCCTCGGCGGGGGTTACAACGCAATGTTCCGCTGATAAGCACGTCAGCGATGATCTAACACATGTTTTTCGTTGATACATATGTCAACGAAAGTCAAGCAACCTTGACGTCAGTTCAGCCGTTGGCAAGTAAACCCAACGTCGCATCAGAAGTCATCCGATGATTGTATCAGTGGATATACACATCAGCAAAGTCCAAGCAACCTTTGCATTTATCCCCAGCAGGGAGTTCATCCGTTGATATACACATCAACAGAGGATCAAATGGATCCCCGGTGGGGGTGACAACGCGTGGTCAACCGTTGGTTCACATGTCAACGAAGGTCGGGCAGCCTTGACAACACATACTGTTGGCAGTAAATCCAACAGAACATTGATATGTCCTGGCGATACAAACCAGGGAAGATCAACATCAGCGAGGAGGATCGATGATGGAATATGTTATACACATCCTCAAACAAACAAAGCTTTATCCCCATAGTTCTCTTGTACACGAGAGGCACATCTTTGGAGTAAAGTCTACATCCAGGATTAAGGACTTTGGTGATAGCCCTAACGTCAACATCCTGATAGGTTTGGATCACACATCCAAACTCGCCGTCATTACCATCACAGGGAGCCGACATTGGAAAGCAATTCATATGCATCATACATTTGCATCATATTGCTCCATATTGCATCATATTTATCTTGTTGCATTTCAAGTGTCTAGGATTTTTTATCCTATCCATGCCATTGCATTGCATGAATATGATAAAGAGGGGCATCTGTTGACACTCGAAATTTTCTGTAACATTCCAGAATTTTATAAATTGTTATATTGAATATTTATCGAATTATTTAAGTATTTAATGGATGTGGTTATTGTTAATTGAATAATTGTTCAAATTTGATTCGATGTGATTAATTATTTGTTAAGTAAATAATTAAGGAAATTAATTATTTTTGCTAATTTAATTTAATTATTAAGTTAGAGAATTTTGATTAAATAAATTATTATATTTTAATTTGATTTTGTAAAGGATGTGTTATGGTTATAAAGAAAATTATAATTTTGTGGTATTGATTTATGTGTTAAGGTGATTTAATAAATTATTTATAGAATTAATTTAATTTAATTAAAGTGTGACAAATAACCTTGCTATAAGGGAGTTACTAAAATAAATTAAGGGAGTGTAATTCAGTTTTGCCAAACAAGACCTAATGCCTATTAAGTCTTTAATATAATTGTGTTTTACCAAACAAGGCATAAGGATTAATTGATTATATTTTTAGTGGTTAGCCAAACAAGCCTTATGGCTTTTGATTTTCAAAACTCCAATAACTGCTATCAGTTATATGTTTTATATTTATACTATATAATCAATATATATTATATCTATTTACGTTATATCATAAGACGTAAAATTATAGGAGAGAGGTTAGAGAGAAGAAAAGAAAAACTCAGAGAAGAAGAAGAGAAGAAGAGAAGAAGAAAAGAAGAGAGGAAGAAAGGCTAATCGGAGAAGAAGAAGTTTGAGAATAGAAAGGAATAGCCATCATCATCTTCTTCAAGGTATTTCTCCTATTTTTTTAAGTTTTTAAGTTTAGTTTTTCACTTTCCAAATTCTCTGTAGAATTCTTGTGTTAGGATGAATGGTTGTTGCTATGTGGCTTTATATGACATACTAATGGTGTTAAAGCTATTTTCATAAGTTATAGTCAATGAATTGATGATATGTATGTAATTTGTGAAGAAAACATTTTTACAGAGAGTTTTTTTTTGTGAATATATATTGTTTAGCTTAAAGTTGAAATTGAGGGTTAATTAGTTGTTTAGTTGATAAATTGATCATTCAATTTGATAGAGTATGTATATATTTACAGTGTTGATTTTTATTGAAATATCAAAAAGTGAGTTTTTATCAAAAACAATGAAATTGAATGTGTTAAATTTATTGCTTATGTTATTGTATCTGTAGAAACATGTTTTAGGAGTTCTTGAATTATGTTTACAGGAAGTTTTGTATGAATTACATGTGAATTAGTCTATTAGAAACGAGCTTGTAGGCCAAAATTGGCTTTTTCCTGTACTGTTACCGAAACTATCAGTCGAAACTGCAGTTTCGCACCGCGGCGTGGCCCAGCAGTATGTTAGTGGCGCCACGACGCCATCGCCACGCCACAGCGCGACCCATAGTGTAAACAGTGGCGCCGCGACGCGAGTTAGCAGAATGGTCTGACAGTTTATTTTTTTTGTACACAAAATTTTAAGAATTGTTATGTGTTAATAGTATGACTGTAAAATGTTGATTTTAGTATTTCTATACTATGAATATTTATATTATTAAGGATGAACTTGTGTTATAACTTGATTATGTGATTAAAAATCCAATTTTTAAATGATGAACGTACTTAGTTATGTTTGTAAGGTGGTAATGGCTAACTATGTCATGATGACATATATTTATAGGATATTATGATTCGTATTGATTCGGTTTAGCCTACGACCAAGACAAGTTTTCTAACTCTACACTTTCGTTGAGCTAGTTCTATTATTACATTGTGTAAATTTATTTATTTTTGATTGAGCAAGTTTTCTAATATTTTATCTTGTTAATCCAATTACTGCTTTCAATTCGATTACGATATAATGATGTAAGTTATTCTTGAGCAAGTTATTCTTGTATTTAACTTATTGTTTAGTATGCACAACTATATATACTAATGTCGAACATTTTTATCGTTCAAATTGCTATGCATGCTTAATATTCAATTCTAATTAACCTTGGCTTAGTATTGTTCAAGCAAGGTGTGTTATAGTTATTCAAATTGTATACTATTAGATTATTCATAAAGCATGACTTTAGTTTACTATGATTGATTCAATCACGATTATTCTATAGTATAGTGTTATTGGTTTTATTCAACTACTCCTTAGTTGATGTTCGTGGAATTCCAAATTACCTTGAAAACTCATCCAAATCAAACTTCCTTTGGTGCGTACTTGTACTCTAAATACTGAGATGAACAACCTTATTGTTATGATTAGGGGTTAACTTACGCGTAGCATTAAAATATTTGTGCACAATACATTATACGAAGGGCTGATCCCCCTAAGTACGAGGTCCTTATAGTCTTATGACTGTTAAAGTTAGAGTTGAAAGATTACTTGCAACTGTGGACGTAGTTCATGGTCTTGCGACCCTCAGTGATGTATAATTTCCATATTTTGGGATTTCAGTTTCTAATTATTATTGATAGAGTACTATTCACTTTTAATGAGCCTATTTCGACAGTTATTATTGTTATACTCCTGTTGATTCCATATTATATCCAGTGAGCAAGTGTTCGCTCACTCTTGTATATTTATAAACTCATTGCAGCTAAAGAAGAGAAGGTAGGTGAACCTTCATCTAGCAAAGGAAAGGGAAAAATGTACAAGTGATGAAGACTTGTAATTTTTATTTTGATTAAGATGTTAGACTTTTATTGTGATGATATTAGACTTTGTTTTTAAAGAAGTTATGTAATGTTTTCCGCATTCGAATGATAACTAAAGGTTAGATAACCTGGGAGATTTTTTTATGATGTAACCCTTTAATGGGGAAGGTTTTTATTTATTCAGTTTTATTATGATTGGGTAATTAGATATAAATGTTTGATCAAGTGAACACCAAATCCTGTGAAAATGAAGTACCTGGATTTTGGGGTGTCACATTTTCTGCACACCTGTTACTGACATTGCAGGAGGGCAGATTCGTCTTTCAGAGATAACTCTGGAAGACAGCTCACATCCAGTCCAGATACTACCGGAAGCTCAGTTTTAACCCCAGAACACACACCGGGAGTAACAATTCCATCCTCGGCGATAACCCCGAGGTGTACAGATCTAACCTCGAAACACACACCCGGGAATAACAATTCTAACCTCCGCGATAACCCTGAGGCGTGCAGATCCAATACCGAAACACACACCGGAGAAGATCGATTCAACCCGAAGATAACCCCGAGATGTTCCGTCTCAGTCCCAACACTGGGAATAGCAGATTCCAACCTTGGAGATAACCCCAAGGAAGGCAGTTATAGTTCTAGGGATAACCCCAGAAATGCTTGTTTCAAATGCAATCAGCTTCAACCTCGGTGCTTACACCAAGGCACTCAGTACAATACCTAGTAATAATACCAGGAGGACAGGCACACCTCAGAGATGACACTGAGGACCTTCAACACTGGCAGCAGTCCAATCTCAGTGATAACCCTGAGCAACGTCTGCTTTATCAGCCCAAACTGGAGATAACCCCAGTGAGGGGCAAAGTCGTCATCTTGCCACCTTGACGCCACATCACACCGTCTCAACATTTCAAACATACATTTCTACACAGCAATGTCCCACAAGAGTCAAGGAAAACCAATCCTGAGTGACTATTACGCTGGATAACGGATAGAATTTGAAGCTAAAGACCGGAGGGCATCGTCCCATCTTCATGACTTCGTACAACCTCTAATCCCATGTCATTGCGTAACTCTCGACAACGACGGTCCGAAATATGTCTTATATACCTCAGTCGGATGCCCGGATTGTAATTCTAAAAGGTCTAGCAGACATCACGTTGCATGCATTCACCTACTTCGAGACAGCGGGACCCACAAAGCCCGGGGCACCCCGGGCAACCTCTGGTACACCTGCAGCCCAGCCGCAGATACACCTACGGCTCCACCCTCTATAAATAGATGGCTAGGGGTGGCCATTTTGCAAGAGAAAAAGGCGAGGAAGCCATGTCCAATTTGCTCTGTACACACCCCAAACTGAGTGCTTTCTCATTTTAAACACTTGTGAGCTCGCATATAGCTACTTCTGTACCGGCGAAAGCCAGTGTTTATCTACTTTAAAGATATAGAAGTCTTCTTTGGCAGCCCACTGTAAGCCTTCTCATACACTTTAAAGCCTTTCTCTTCATCTTTTAACATACCCATCTTTACGTTGAGAGTCGTGTTGCGTGTGTTGCCCGGACTTCGGTCAGTGGTTTTATTTCAGTTTATATATATATATATATATATATATATATATATATATATATATATATATATATATATATATATATATATATAGACTAACATTAATGAGTTATGCCTCGATTGAGCCTAGACTTCAGTCTAGAGCGTTTACTTGCTTTTGTATATATATACATTTATATATATGAACCGCATGTCGAACTCTGTTCGATGAGCCTAGACTTCGGTCTGGAGCGTTTATTTCTTTAATATATATATATATATATATATATATATATATATATATATATATATATATATATATATATATATATATAAATATATAAATTTCATCCTACCTAGAGTTTACTCCGTGGCGATTGATCGCTTTTATAGCTTTCTGTACATTTTGTCCCGCCTGGAGTTTCCTCCGTGGTGGTTGATTGCTTTTATAGCTTTATTTACATTTTTTATCCCTCATGGAGGTGCTTCGTGGCTGGTGATCATGTCTGTATATATATATATTTACAGCTTATATATATATATATATATATATATATATATATATATACCTGCTTACTGCATTTTATCAATTGCGACATCATGTGAGCCTAGGAATCATGTGATCACAGATTCAGTCTATTGAATCTAGATTCGGTTCCCGTGATGAACTTTTTCATCTGTAAGCAGCTTATAAAGTTATTCCTGGTGTTTGGATTTCCTCCGATGGTTTCCATACCCATGAGGAGTTCAGCACTGTTTTGTACATTATTTTCTCGAAGATGCTTCACATCTTGAAAATAAATGCAATCAAGCCGAACATTTAATAAAATGGAAGTATCAAAGGCCTCAATTACTATTGAGCACAGTGTTTGAAAATCCTCTTTTAAAACATCACTGCTATATCTTGTTAAAGCTAAATTTTTATACAAAATTCAAACCCTATGTACATAGGTGCGAGCGAGGCATAACACTACTTTCAAATAACAGCACATTGACCCATACACACACACACACACATATTCATATAAAAGTTTCTTGAAAAGTGGCGGTCATCGTGGCAACACGGACGTCAGGGGGTGCCTAACACCTTCCCTCCGCATAAGCAAGTCCCCGAACCCTAATGAATCTCGGTTTCACTGACCCGTTTAGCAGTGTCACATCACTGGGTCAATGTGCAAACCTTTTCTCTGTTGTGTTGGTACAACCAGTTAAAAAACTAACTGGCGACTCTTAACAGTCCATCGTCTATATTATACATGTCGAACCTTTTTCACTTATTTTTTAAAATAAATCTCACCTAAAATTAGAACACAATAGAACAGGTAAGGAAAAGGGACAAATAAAAATCCCGACGTCTACAATTATTATTTGATTAAATTTTCTACTTTGGTATTCTAAGCATTTTCCTATAAATAGGGTGTTTAGGTTAGAATTGAAAATCACACTAGAATCTGAAGTTTTCTCTCTCTATATTATCGAGCGTATTTTTGTGAGTATTTTGATACTTTGAGTGTTGCTATACGGTGCAAGTTTCTTTCAGCGTTATATCTGATAGTCCAGCCAGAAGTACTATTCTTTTGAGATAAGGGATGTTACTTTTTTCGTAAATAATATTATTTCTTTCAATATCATTATACCAGAATATTGGTATGAATTTTATTATAAAATTTTTACCTTTTCATGTCGGGATTACTATTCATGAGTTTCTATTTATGAGTTACTATTTACGAGTTACTATTCACGAGTACTATTCACGAAGTATGATGATTTTTCTTGTAGAATTTCTACGTTTTAGTGTCAGAGTTACTATTCACGTACACGGTACTATTCACGAATACGATACTATTCACAGAAAAAATTAAATTTTCTTTTTTGCATCCAAGATTGTCTGTTATGGTTCCTATCTTTGATTGGATCTATGTTTTGATCTTCATTTTTGAATTCTGCTCCACAATTGATTATTATAGAGTATTTTTGAACTTAGATAAATCGAAGTACGAACCCCTAATCATTGTCTTTTTATCTCTCTGGATTCATTTTCTTGAAAATATTTTTATCATCCTCAGTCTTTAATGGTGATACTTGATGAATATCTTTGGCCTGTAATGCAAAGATGAATGATTACCTGATGAATATCTTTGGCCTGTAGTGCAAAGATGAACAGGTGTTGAGATGAACATGACCAACTGGTGATATAAATGAATATCTTTGGCCCGTAGTGAAAAGATGAATATTTGATGATTGATGTTACAGGGATAAAATATTGATGATGGACTTTTAAATTCATAGATGATAGTAGATTTCATTCTCTACTTAACTCTTCTAACGAATTATTATTTCCGTTACAATTGTTGATCTAAAACTTGTTATCTATTGTATTCTATTAGATTTTTCCTTGTTGAGGACTAACGATAATTTGTTCTATATTATCTTAGTCATAATATTCTTTATTGGGCTAGTTGAGCTCACCCTTTTCCATTTTGTTCTATTTTTCTTCTCAAGAGACGAGAATATAGCGGGAACTAGTCGGGGGTATGGAATGATGGTTCAAGATAGTTGTTTTAGTAGTCCTCAATATTTTGTAAGATAGTGTATCAACAATTGTAATGAGGAATCCATTTGAGTTTGAATACTGTCTAGATGACAATATTTAAATTTAAACTCAGTTTATGTGTTGTCGTATTTTACACGATAATTGTATTAATAAAGTTGTAGTTATTTCTGTACCATGTATTTGGCGACTTAGAATGGGTTGGGTGGAATGGACCTATTTTGGGGGTGTCACAGTTGGTATCAGAGCTTAGGGATATGGTCTCTAGTGGAGATCGGGGAATAGAACTAGGAGTGGAGAGACGAGTAAATCCTTCGCTAGTGTGTCCTACCTAAGCTTATTTATTGGTCGGTCAGAATATAGGGGTATTATGTGGTATGTCATTTTCTTTAATTAACCCTTATTTTGTGACAGTATTTGAGAATGACATCTAAAAATTTAGAGATGAGTAATGGAGCAAAATAATATGACCGTATTGTAGTATGAAGCTAAGTTTACTGAGCTATCTCGGTTTGTATCCCATTTGGTAAACAACGAGGAGCGAATAACGCGAATATTTCTGCAAGGTTTGAAACCCGAAATATGCCAATACCTCATTTCTCACAAACTTTGTTTATATTCAGATGTTTTGAATAGGGCTCAGTTATTAGAGCGCGATAATGAGTTAGCCTAACCAAAAGTTAACGACCTACAACACGATAATAATCGTACCGGTGGCAACGACCATCAGAACAATGAAAACCATCGTTGAGGAAATTATCATGCCAGAAATGGTAGCCATTTCAGTGGTAATCATGACCAAGATAATAGAAGAAATGATTCAAATGGAAACTTCAAGAAGAGAAGATTTAACGATGACGGGAAGATGTCGGCAGCAGCACTAACAACAAATTCTAGGGGAGGAGAACGACCGCCGATTAGATGCTATAGATGTAGAGAGGAGGAATACATAAGTCCAAACTGTTCACAACCTTCAAAGGTATGTTTTAGTTGTTGAAAAGATGGTCATATAGCTCGATTTTGTCCTGTAGCGAAATCAAGTCTAGTTGGGACAGTGGCACCAAAGGTTGATACGGACAAAATAAAGTCGGTGGTTTCAGGAAGAGCATTTTTCGTGACTTCTCAAAAAGCGAGTAACCCGAACGAAGTTATCACGGGTTAGTTAATCATAAAATATTCTTGCGAAGTCTATACCTTATTAGATACCGGTTCTACCCATTCTTTTATCTCTCCTACTTGTGCTCAACGTTTGAACTTGACTCATGAGAAATTAGACTCTGACTTATCTGTTGAAACTCCGTTAGGAGAAACTTTTGTTACATCCACTGTTTATAAATTTTTCTTGATTCAAATTGGAACCATCACATTACCTGTCGATCTTAATTCTTTGAAAATACTTGCATTTGATGTGATTTTAGGGATTGATTGGTTAACCACTCATCATGCTAAAATTGATTATTTTCGTAAGGTTGTTAGTTTTCATATTCCTAACCAACCTGTTGTACGAATTCAAGCAACCAAACCATTAAAGTCAATCACTGTCATATCAAGCCATAAAGCCATTCGTTTATTGAAAAACGGATGTCAAGCTTTCTTAGCCCATTTCATGGATTTAAACAAAAATATGTTAGATTTGAATAATATTTCTGTTATTAGTGAATTTCTAGACGTATTTCCTGAAGAACTTCCCGGCCTACCCCCGGAGCGTGATATTGAATTTCGTATCGACTTTAAACCCGGTACAAAACCCATTTCTAAAATCTCATATCGAGTGGCTCCTATTGAACTTCAGGAGTTAAAAATCTAACTACAGGAGTTGGTACCCTAGCCTCTATCTGGTGACTTCCTTGTGGAATACACCGAAGCCAGACTCTCCGTAGGGGACGTCATATTCGTGCAATGGTAAACTGATATGTGCCATTGTGACGTGCTATCCAAGATTGGGATATGAGTCACAGTGGAGAGCAACCTAGGTTAGTAATCGAAATATGTAGCTTTCTAGGCTTAGTTGGTTATTATCGGAGATTCATGAAAGGATTCTCTCGAATCGCTACTCCATTAACTCAGCTGACTCGAAAAGATACAAAATTTGAATGGAGTGAGGAATGTGAGAAGGGCTTCCAAGAACTCAAGAGGAGACTCATTTCAGCACCTGTTCTGGCCATACCATCCTGGAAAAGCGAACGTGGTAGCTGACGTGTTGAGTAGAAAATCGTATGTGAATACGAGTGCGATATTGTCAAACACAAAGACCCATTTTATATGACTTACAAATGATAGAGATAGAGTTAAAGACTCTAGGGACCCACGTGATGATATACGAGTAGAATCGACTTTAATCGATAAAGTTAAAGCTGCTCAAGTCACAGACCTAGAGCTAATGAATATGAAGAAGAAGGTGTAAGAAGTCGTTATTCCAAAAGCGAGAATTGGCGATGTGAGGAAAGCTCAAACCCTCGATTTATCGGTCCATTTGAAATTCTTGATCGAGTAGAAACTGTGGCCTATAGACTCGCTTTACTGCCAAGTATGTCGCGTGTTCATAACGTTTTTCACGTATCGATGTTACGAAAATACGTGAATGACCTGAACCACATTATTGAGTAAGAACTAGATGAGAAAGTTAAAGATTTAACGTACGAGGAGGTACCTGTCAAGATCTTAGATAGGAAGGATCATGTCCTACGCACAAAGGTTATACCACAAGTCAATGTTTTGTGGAGGAACCGTGCTATTGAGAAAATGACCTGGGAGTTGAAAATAGAAATGAAAGTGAGGTATCCTCACCTTTTCGAAAAACCAAGTACGTACGTCAATTTTGAGGATAAAATTTCATAAGGAGGGGAGGTTGTAAGACCCCAACTTTTTATAAATAAATTCAAATTTTCTCTAATTATTATTTTGAATAATAATGTGTTAAATTGATATAATGTTTTGGTTATGGGTGAAATGTACAAATTTTACAAAATAAGCAAGTTGTTATAAAATATTCTTACTGTCGGAGAATATTCGTACGACGACGCAGCCTTTTGTGGGCCCCATAACAGAAAACGATTGGATGAAGAAAATGATAAGTATGAGTTTTTATAAATAACGACGTAGTTGTTACCGTTAACACTGTTGGAATACCCGGTGGTTAAAATATAGTAATACGCGATGTTGCACAATAGTACACGGTATTACACCAATTATTGATTCTTACGTAAGAAGTTACTACTCAATAATTGTTACAGTAATTACTGTTCAATATTTTATTTTATTGATTCAATAATTACTGCGTTGATATTTTATATTGTTGATTCAATAATTATCATTGCACAGTATTTCAAATTATAATATCAATAATTTATATTATTTAAATAATATTGTTAGATAGCATTATTGGCAATGTCTAAGGAAGTTCTGTCTAGGAGAGGTTATTTAATTGTTGAAAATTAATATTTTATCTTTTTTGATAAAATAATTCATTCAAATATAATATTATATTACATTATAAATGTATAATACGATAATATAATAATGGTGATATTTTTACAATGAATGTGTGATATATGAATAAATGAGGAGGAAGAGTATTTTTATTACAATAAATGCTAATAACATGTTAAACATGTTGGTGGATCCTATTTTTGACTGAAATTTAATTATAGACTGCAAGATCGTCCGTATGTGGATTTCGGTCAATTTTTGTTTAGAATTTAGAAAAACTTAAAGCTTCAAAGTTGTAAAGAATTGAATTTCCTATGGAATGAACATAAGATTTAAATTTTTCTGATAAAAGGGCTATTTATTATGAATTATTGAAGTTCCGGAATATTGGGTTTGGATTGATTTTGTTACGAAAAATATTTAAATCATGTTTTGTGTGTTGGTGGGCCCCACTTGTTGTTGCAAAATGCTGAATTTAGATTTCTAAGGTGGGCGTAGGAATTTTTTTAATAAATATTATTATTTTATTAAATTTTATGCTTTAGTGTTCTAAGTATTTTCTTATAAATAGGGTGTTTAGGTTAGAATTGAAAATTACACAAGAATCTGAAGTTTTCTCTCTCTATATTATCGAGCGTATTTTTGTGAGTATTTTGATACTTTGAGTGTTGCTATACGGTGCAAGTTTCTTTCAGCGTTATATCTTATATTCCGGCCATAAGTACTATTCTTTTGAGGTAAGAGATGTTATTTTTTTCATAAATGATATTATTTCTTTCAATATCATTATACTGGAATATTGATATAAATTTTATTATAAAATATTTACCTTTTCATGTCGGGATTACTATTCACGAGTTACTATTCACGAGTACTATTCACGAAGTATGATAATTTTTCTTGTAGAATTTCAACCTTTTAGTGTCGGGATTACTATTTACGTATACGACACTATTTGCAGAAAAAATTAAACTTTCTTTTCTGTGTCCAAGATTGTCTGTTATAATTTCTATCTTTGATTAGGTTTATGTTTTGATCTTCATTTTTGAATTCTGCTCCACAATTGATTATTATAGAGTATTTTTGAACTTCGATAAACCGAAATACAAATCCCTAATCATTGTCTTTTTATCTCTCTGGAGTTATTTTCTTGAAAATATTTTTATCATCCTCAGTCTTTAGTGGTGATACTTGATGAATATCTTTGGCCTGTAGTGTAAAGATGAATGATTACCTGATGAATATCTTTGGCCCGTAGTGTAAAGATGAACATGTGTTGAGATGAACATGACCAACTGGTGAAACAAATGAATATCTTTGGCCCGTAGTGCAAAGATGAATATTTGATGATTGATGTTACAAGGATAAAATATTGATGATGAACTTTTAAATTCATAGATGATAGTAGATTTCATTATCTACTTAACTCTTCTAATGAATTGTTGTTTTTGCTACAGTTGTTGATCTAAAACTTGTTATCTATTATATTCTGTCAGATTTTTCCCTGTTGAGGACTTATGATAATTTGTTCTATATTATCTTAGTCATAATATTCTTTATTGGGCTAGTTGAGCTCACCATTTTCCATTTTGTTCCAATTTTATTCTCAAGAGACGAGAATATAGCGAAAACTAGTCGGGGGTATGGAACGATGGTTCAAGATAGTTGTTTTAGTAGTCCTCACTATTTTGTAAGATAGTGTATTAATAATTGTAATGAGGACTTCATTTGAGTTTGAATATTGTCTAAATGACAATATTTATATTTAATAATTGTAATGAGGACTTCATTTGAGTTTGGATTGCCACATGCATGGTGAATGATCCTTTGTATTCATTCCTTATTAAATTGTGGAAATGATCTATCTACGTGGATTACCGCATGGCAGGCGAAAATCCATTTGTAGTTTTATATATTCTATTATACTCAGTTGATTAAAGTTTTAGCTTCTATAATCCATGAAATTAGTAGAATATCCTGGATATTTGCGCTTTATCCATTATCTTTTCATGGAAATATTATTTTGAGCATTCTTGAATTTTACTCCACAAAGCAGTATCATGTTGACAATTTGGATGTTATTGATTCCTGGATAAATTAATTCTTGAACTTGTTTTATTGAATTATTATGTCATTGTCATCATCCTCATGTTCATATTATTTTGAAAGTCATCCATGGCCTGTAGTGCATAGATGGACATGGTATGATTATGACTAGGGATTATTCGGTATAATCATGACCATAATGTTACAAATGATGTGGAAAAAGTCCTCATTGGCCCGTAGTGCATTGATGGACATCTTTTGGTATGATTATGGCTATGGATTGTCTTCAGCCAAGGGTTCAAAGATGAATTATTTTATGGCATGATCAGGACCGTTGATGAAAACACGATTATCTTTGGCCCGTAGTGCATGGGTAATTCGTGGTCGTGATACTAAATAATATCCTTTGCCTGTAGTGCAGGGATGATTTGATGATGTGGATTATTTATTAAGCTGAGTCTCAGCGATAAAAGTGATGAAAAACCTTTTAAATCATAGAAGATAGTAGATTTTATTCTCTACTTGACTCTTTAATGAATTACTTGTTCCGCTGCAGTTAAACTTGATGTCTATTATATTTTATCAGTTTAACATTGTTGAAGACTAATGATAATTTATTCTGCATTATCTTAGTTATAATAGTTCTTACTGGGCTAGTTGAGCTCACCCTTTTGCTTTCATTGTTCTCTTCAGGAAATGAGAACGGAGCAGGGACTAGTCGGAGATCGGAGTGACGATCTAGATGATAGCATTAGTAGTCCTCACTATTCTATGAAATAGTGTGATAATAAATGTATTGAGGACTTATTTTGAGTTTAAATACTGTCTAGAAGATAATATTTGTATTAAAACTCACAGCTCATGTTGTATATTTAAGATTGTATTTGTATTCTGTACCATGTATTTGGCAACTCAGAATAGGTGATGTATACCTATTTTGGGGGCGTCACAGTTGGTATCAAAGCTTAGGGATATGATCATTAGCTGAGATGTAAGATAAGAACTAGGAGGGGAGACACGGAAAATTCCTTCGCAAGTATGACCTACCTAAGTTTATTTGGTATTTAATTGGTGGGTCAGAGTATATTAATAATATGTGATATGTCAATTAACCCTTGTTTTGTGGCAGTATTTGAAAATGGCATCCGAAAATGTTGAGATAAGCAATGAAGCACATGAGACCGTTGAGTCACCAACGATCAATACCCATGATAATGTGCAACAGAAAGACAATAATCATCAGGTAAATAACAACACCGATCAGATGATGAATGATGGGATGTTCAGAGGCTTTATGCAATTCATGCAACATCAGGCGAGAGAGACTTCTGTTCAAAATGTAGGTGGAAATAATGGCAACCTATGGTCGGTCACCTCTAAGCAGTTCAAAGAGCTGGGACCACCAGAGTTTTTGAGAAAACCAGAACCACTTAAGGCGGAGACGTGGTTAAAGCAGATCACCAAGATATTTGACGTCTTGGGATGCTCTGAGGAGCAAAAGGTTCCCCTTGCCACCTTTATGTTGCGTGAAGAAGCAGATTACTGGTGGGAATCTATAAAATGTACTCAGCCTGACGCACTCAAGATGTCTTGGGAGAAGTTCCAAGAGTTGTTCAACGACAAGTACTTTCTTAAAAGTATTCGTCACATGAAGGAGGTGGAATTCATCAAGTTGGAGTAAAATAATATGGCCGTGTCGCAATGCGAGGCTAAATTTATGGAGTTATCCCGGTTTGCATCCCATTTGGTCGATAATGAGGAGCGAATGACGCGAATGTTTCTAAGAGGTTTGGAACCCGATATACGTCAATACCTCATTTCTCATAAACTTTGTTTATATTTAGATGTTGTGTGTCGACGTCGGGATTTTTAAATGTCCCTTTCCGTTACTTGTTCTTTGGTGTTCTCATTTTAGGTGAGATTTGTTTAAAAAAACAAGTGAAAAAGGTCCGACATGTATAATATCTACGATGGACTGTTAAGAGTCACCAGTTGGTTTTTTAAATGGTTGTACCAACATAACCGAGAAAAGGTTTATACATTGACCCAGTGATGTGACACTGCTAAGCGGGTCGGTGTTAGGCACCCCCCGACATCCGTGTTACCACGGTGACCGCCTCTTTTCAAAAAACTATTATCTGAATGTGTGTGTGTGGGTCAGTGTGCTGTTATTTGGAAGTAGTGCGAGGCCTCGTTCGCACCTATATACACAGGGTTTGAATTTTATGTAAAAATTCAATTTTAAGCAAGATATGGCAGTGATTTTTATAAAAGAGGTTTTTCCAAACCCTGATGCTCAATAGTAATTGAGACCTTTTACACTCCCATTTTATTAAGTGCTCGGTTTGATTCATTTAATTTGACAGATGCGAGGCATCCGTACAAAAATAAATGTACAAAAAGGTGCTGAATTCCTCGTTGGTATGAAAACCATCTGAGGAAATCCAAACATCACAGATAAATTTACAAGCTGCTTACAGCTGAAAAGGTCCATCACGGGAACCGAATCTAGATTCAGGGGATTGAATCTATGATCACATGATTCCTAGGCTCACATGATGCCGCAATTGATATAAACGCAGTAAGCAGGTATATATATAAAAGCTGTAAATATATATATACATACATGATCACCAACCATGAAGTACATCCATGGGGGATCAGAAATATAAATAAAGCTGTAAAAGCTATCAACCGCCACGGAGGAAACTCCAGGCGGGACGAAATGTAAATATATATATATATATATATATATATATATATATATATATATATACACACACACACTTATATATATTAACTGTTGTTGGACTCCGTTCGATAAGTGTGTGTGTGTATATATATATATATATATATATATATATATATATATACACACACACACTTATATATATTAACTGTTGTTGGACTCCGTTCGATAAGTGTGTGTGTGTATATATATATATATATATATATATATATATATATATATTGAAGCAGTAAACGCACCGGATGCGAAATCCAGGCTCATCGGACGGAGTCCAACAACAGTTAATATATATACGTATATATATATTAAAGTAGTAAACGCACCGGATGTGAAATCCAAGCTCACCGAACAGAGTTCGATAGCAGTTCATATATATAATTATATATATAAGAAAGCTATTAAATGCACCAGACATAAGTCTAGGCTCATCGAACAGAGTTCGACACGTAGTTCATATATATAAATGTATATATATACAAAAGCAATTAAACGCTCCTGACCGAAGTCTAGGCTCAATCGAGGTATAACTCGCTAATGTTAGTCAATATATATATATATATATATATATATAATATATATATATATATATAATATATATATATAAAGACTGGAATGAAACCACGGACCGAAGCCCGGACAAAAGCAAGCAACACGACTCTCAACGTGTAGAAGGGTGTGTGCAATGATGAAGAGAAAGACTCTAAAGTGTGTGAGAAGGCTTACAGCTGACTGCTAAAAAAGGCGTCTATATCTTTAGAGTGGGTAAACACTGGCTTTTGTGGGTACAAAAGAGGCTATATGAGCTCACAGGTGTTTAAAAGGGAAAAGTACACTGCATGGGATGAGTGCAGAGTAAATTGGGCAGGGCTTCCTCGCCGTTTTCTCTTTGAAAAATTAGCACCCCAAGCCCTCTATTTACATATTAGCCGCAGGTGTACCCGAGTTTTTTTGGGTCGGGTCGTCTCGAAGTACGTGCACTCGGGCACTGTAATGTCCACTCAAATTTTTAGAAGTGCAATCGGGGCATCCGTTTGAGGTATACAGGACCTATTTTGGACCGCCATTGTCGAGAGTTGTACGATGGCATGGGATTAGAGTTTGTACGAAGTCATTGAAGATGGGACGGTGCCCTCCGGTCTTCAAGCTTCAACTTTCATCTGTTACCCCGTACAATAGTCACTCGGGATTGATTAGTCTTGTAGGACATTCTTGCGTAGATATGTTGAGGCGACGTGGCGTGGCATCGTGTTGGTCATATGATAATGTTGCCCCTCACCGGTGTTATCGCCGGATTGGGCTGATAAAGCAGATGTTGCTCAGCTTCGGTGGGATTGGACTGCTGCAATTGTTTGAAGGTCCTCATTGTCATCCTTGAGGTGTGTCTGTCTTCTCGATGTTATCGCCAGGCTAGTACAGTGGATCTCGTTGTGAGCACCGAGATTGAAGCTGGTCGCACTTGTAACAAGCATTTCCGGGGTTATTGCCGAAATTACATTCCTTGGGATTATCACCAAGGTTGGTGGCTATTCTCATGGTTGGGACTGAGACTGGATAACTCGGGGTTATCTCCGAGATTAATCGGTCTTATCCGGTGTGTGTGCCAGTATTGATCTGCATGCCTCGGGGTTATCTCCGAGATTGGAATTGTTACTCCCAGATTGCGATCTGGGGTTGATGCTGAACTTCCGGTAGTATCCGGTACGGATATAGATCGTCTTTCAGGGTTCCCTCTTAAAAGACGAATCTGCTCTCCTGCAATGTTAGTGACAGTAGTCCAGAAAATTTTGAGTGTCTACAGATGCCCCTCTTTATGTTACTCATGCATGGCGATGCATGGGTAGGATAAAGAATCCTAGACACTTGAAACGTAACAAGACGAATATGGTACTATGGATAGCAACATGATGCAAATGTATGATGCATGTGTACGAGGTTGTAGACCAACACGCTAGGGATGATTGCTGGCTCCCTGTTGCTTCAACTGGGGGTTGGCAACGATGACCAGATTTGATGTGTAATCCGAATCTGTTAGGATGTTGATGTTGGAGTTATCACCAAAGTCCCGTGCCTTCGATTATGACTTGATCCCAAAGATGTACCTCTTATGTGTGAGAGATCTATGGGGATGAAGCTTGATCTGTTTGAGGATGTGTATAACATATTCCATCATCTATCCTCTTTATTGACATTCCCTTCGTCGACGTGTGAATCAACGGCTAAAACTTTATGGGTAGATTGTTAAGGTTGCTTGACATCCGATGTCGTGTAGATCACTGGAACAGTGCGTTGTGACCCCCGCCGGGGATCCGCTGGGGAATATGAGCGGTCGGGTGTGAAAACCTCGAATAGCTCTAGAGCTCTGATAGGTTTAAATCGCTTTCGGCTGTAATAATGTCAAGGCTACTTGACCTTCATTGATATGTGTGTCAACGGCTTGCATGTACGTGGTAATCCCCTACCGTGACTTCATATTGTAACCCCCGTCGGGGATCCACTGGGGAGTGATGAATATAAACGTATGCAATGATTGAACAACTTTCCATGCTTCGATGGGTTTACTTGCCATCGGCTGAAACAACGTCAAGGCTACTTGACCTTCTTCGTTGATTTGTATGTCAATGGATGAGCATGCGTTATAACCCCCGCCGGGGACCTCACGTTGTAACCCCCGTCGGGGATTTTATGTAGGGTAATGACCCGGAGTTGGTGGCATCAGACCTGTATAAGGTATTGTCGTCTGTGATTTGTGACAACTGGGATCATTGGCAGGGTATACCTTGTACTCAGGTGACTACCAATGAGTAATGTACAGATTCAAAGTCTAATCTGAGAGGACCAGGATTGTATGCAGTTTTGCTCAATCGCATGGCATTTTTATTTTCGATTTGACTTTGCTGATCTACAATAACTCTTTTACAACTCGAACTGGACCGAGCCGGAGGGGTGGGTCCCACATAGGGGTGCTACAGGTGCATCTGTTGTACCCATAGATGGGCCTGCGGCCAACTATGGATCATAAATCCTGCAGGTTGGTCTTCACAAGCCACTTTCAACTTGCTTCGCATAGAGAAAACCGCGAGCCATCTTTAGATTTGCTGAGTTCGGGCTGCTTTCTGCAAATTCTGTCATCGTACAAGTATTCTACACTATCCTGGTAACATATGCCTGTATTTTCTCTCATTTCTGTCCGTTGGATTTTGAGTTATCGCATAAAATGAATCTAAACACATAGTAGTGATTATGTATGCACAAATGACTTGATAAAAAATATTCAACATAATAAATGTTAGTATTAAACCATGCTGAACATAATGATGTGAAAAAATTTGACTTTTGAGACAGTCAAATTGGCACCTTTTTCTGCTATTTTTTTGTCCTATTTGAGGTCCAATGAGCATAAGGTAGCAAGGCAAAGTACTCCTAGTATTAAGGTTGGCCTTATTCATGATGATTTTAATTTTTAGTACATATATTATGTATATGACTTTGGGGCAGGTGTGCTACTGAATGGCCACCTAGACATTCCTGTATGCATGTGGATAGTCCTATTTCAAAGGGGACTATGGCAAAATTTTTCCAAATGTAGGCATTGGGTAGTCATTCATTTTTAACTCTATTATATGTTAAAGTAAATGCATGCATGCATATAGTCATAGAATGCATTTTAGAAAGTTCCAGGTAAGGAAATACCACACCCTTTCTGAGGTGATTTGGAGACTTGTTGTCCAGATATTATGGATCCGGATCAGCCGAACAGTTCCTATAGGACTACTTCTGGTATACGGCGGAGAGTTTCTGAAGTGCCTCGTCCTCGTTTCGTCAGACAGACTCGTCTGTTGGTGGAGGCTGTGATACGTCCTATTCAGGTAGATGTTCTAGACGTTGAGGACGAGGAGGCAGATATTCCGATAGAGGACCCCGCTCCTGCTACACATGTCCCTCATAGGGAGCTTCCGAGCATTCAGGTGGTGAACCCAGAGTTGCTGGGTGATTTGGGCAGACATCCATCGATGTATTTGCATGCTAACGAGGTATGGCGTTAGACTTTGATCTTCCTTCTTTCCTATTGATGAGGATTAAAGGGTTTTGATGTTGATCTGCATTTCATGCAGGTCCCTGGTTTTACACAGCCTTGAGGGAACTGGTTCAGCATTCACTCCATGTACCAGGCGCTTCATCCTAACTATAGAGCGGTAGTGCATGAGTGGGGCTTTGGGGCATTTTTCTCCATCCTTCCCCGTCGTTGTCCCTGGGGTTATTTTAGGGCATTGTCTGAGCGATGGTTTCATCAGACTCAGTCACTCCATCTGCTGGATTGCGAGGTGATGATGATGCCTATGGATTGGTGATTTATCACATGTATGGAGTTTAGAGGGGAGCCAGTGCCTTGCATGGCAAATATTACCCCTACTGCTGTTAGATCCTTATTAGGAGTTCCGGCGGCAACGCTCAAAGGCAGGACTATCCGTTCAGGTCCTTTGAGCGTAGATGCTATGAGCGGGCTATTGAGTGAGCCCATGTCTGATGATGTCAGGATCAGGGATCGCGTTCTGTGGTGATTGTTCCTGATGATCATTCGAGGCTGCTTTATAGCAGATAACTCTTCCACAGTATCTTTCGCTTTGATCAGCGCTACACGTGATGTGGACCGTATTGGAGAGTATGATTGGGGCTCCTATACCTTTGCCTATTTCCTCCGGGGCTTGCGTATGTGCTCACATGGATTGACCAAGGCTTGGCTAGGATTTTACCCGTTTCTGCTGGTGAGTATTTCTCTTATCATTTTCTCTTTATAGGTTAAGAGTGTTAACTGATAGCAGATATACTTTTTTATTATATTGGCAGTTCTGGGCCTATGAGAGGCTTCCATGCTTGCGTCCCCTGAGTGTGCTAGGTTTAGACACCTATCCACGAGGACGACGATGGCACCATTCGATTCTGCCAGAGGACCCTGTAGCTGAGGGATTCACTCATTGCCGTATGCAGCTGGAGTTGCTGACGGCCGACACCATCACATGGCTTCCCTATTCCGGGGAACACCTGACCGTGGGTTTTGAGGATGGATACCCGACAGGAGCCGAGTATGCGATTTCCACTAGGAGAGTTCCTCTCTTTACGGATGGAGGTTGGGAGCTCTATTTAGGAGAGCATGCTATCAGGAGCACCACAGGGGAGATCCGTATACCGATCTTACGTCCTGCTAGGCGTTGTTGGCCGTATCACAGTCACCCGCTATTGATATCCCGTTGATGGGGGTTGACGAATTTGCATTGTCAGAGGGTCTATGTGCTCAGGAGATATTCCAGCGTTGGTGGTTCCCTTGCACTATTGAAGCCCAGTCCCGCGCTATACAGTTTATGGGGGACATGGTTCCAGGATCCTTGATGATGACGGATTGAGTAGCTTGTGTCCGAGCTCCGACTCATATGACCCAGATTGATGGCTTGCCTCAGATAGGGCACATATATTTATCCGGCATTTGGGCAGAGATCCAGCAGGAGCGAAGTCATTTGTTCCTTCCAGCTCAGGCGTTGGCCCCTCGGATGACCCATTCGGTTTTGATGGCGCATATCCTCCTCTTTATAGGCCTGACATCCCTGTTGATAGTGATCCAGTGACTCAGGAGGAGTTACATCAGGTGGACAGGATTGATGATGTGGATATCGAGACCCTGGTCTTCTTCTGATGTATACTCTCGTTATATCTTTTGATAGGCCCCTGTTAGATATTGGGTGGCTGTTCCCCATTCTCGCTATATCTTTTGATAGGCCTCTGTTAGTAGTAGGGCGTCTGTGCCCCATTTCCTTGTATTTGTAGCTGTACAAAGATGATGTATTAGATGATGACATACTTAGGAATGTATGCACAATATTTCCATTCCCTATATCATATTGCCATCTATTATCTGTTATGCATGTATCATGTTATGCATATGTATGTATGTCCAGAGATATTTGGCATTGACCCCTGGATGGTCTTATGACACGACCCGCACAGATGTCTTCTTCGACAGTTAGCCGTATAGATCATACCCCACCGTCAGTGGTGGCGTCGGGTATGCGATCGTGGTATGATAGCATGTCACCACCAGACAGGGTGACTGTAGATCATTTATTGCAGCATACCATGACCTTTTTGACTTTTCAGGTTCCCGCAGGATTTGTGGATGGGATGATAGAGCATTGGCTACCGGATAGGCAGGTATTCCGATTCAGCACCCATGAGTTGACTCCTACTCTGGAGGAGTATGCACGTTTGACGATGCAGCCTTTAGACATACCTTATGTGCATCTGGCTTTGGGAGACATGAGCAGATGATTCATGACTCTCACAGGATTGAGGCGCAGAGTAGTACAAGATGAGTTGACATCTGGCCACGTGATATCTCAGCGTTTTCTGTATAACAGATTTGGCTCGGAGGATAGCTATTCACGGCATTCCGGGGATTTCACAGCACCGGAGGATCATTGGCGTTTGGCCAGAGTTGACGTACTGATGCTATGTGTATTATCATATGTGTATATGCCGCGATATATGGATGAGATAGATATAGGCGTTATCATGGCCGTGAGAGCTCTCAGGGAGGGTCGTACCATTGTACCTATGATTGTAGCAGAGACGCTGCGGTCGGGATCGTATTGTTGTACGTATCCTACAGGAGTGTTCACAGGTAGCTCAGTCATGCTATATGTGTGGTTCATGTCACACTTGAGACCGATTGGCACTCTTAGACGGCATGGGTACCGCTTCACCCATGATGTAGCTATGTCATACTCTTTTCAGCCATCAGAGTGTATAGATGCTCTGTCCTGGTCCACATTCTTGGCAGATATCAGAGATCCATTCAGCATATTGCCGTGTTCCGGGCTTAGCTCACCATACAGCTTCATTACTCATGCTCCGGGCATGGACTATCTCCCTCTGGTTGGTTTGAGGGGAGTGACCACTTATCACCCATTGGCCATGATGTCGCAGTTCGACCAGTTCGACCAGTTCCAGGATTTTCATCCTTTTGAGGGGGTGATAGGATAGCGTTCAGCTTCTCGGTACCTCTCACCAGAGGACCGATCTCGGGTATACGCCTGCTGGGATCAGTGCTAGATAGCGGCTTTTTTTGTCTGTCATCCTGGTTATTTCGCAGAGTATTTCGCGTGGATGGAGACAGAGATTTTATTGACTGCAGCAGTATTTGCAGTACCGGAGCGTGAGTTAGATGATGTAGAGCCCATGGAGGACATTGATACCTACATCGAGGAGGAGCCCACTGCTGGGTTGCCAGCATTTCTTCTGGATTCTCCTAGTACCAGTACTGTCATGATTCAGCACTCTGCACAGTACTTAGAGCAGAGTCTTCATCTGATGACCTTTAAAAGAGATCAGATTCGATCTATGATGTCGACTGCTCTTGATGGGAGGGAGCTCTATTGGAGAGAGACAAGGCATTGGCTCGTAGAGATGCCGCCGTCGTTGAGCGGGATGAGGCTATATTAGCCAGAGATGCAGTGATAGTTGAGCGGGATATCGCCATATATGCCCGGGATGTAGCCATCACAGATAGCACTGCAGTGAGGTTCCTTACCACTGGCATGATCGTAGAAATGAATGCATATATTGATGATCATATGATCACCATGCTGATGGCTACAGATTTATTGGGTCGTGTGGATATTCTCATACAGGAGACCACAGCTTCACCTCCATCTTCTGAGAGGGACGCCATGTTGGGCTTGTTAGCTCGCATATACCCTGACTTGTTGATGATCTTGTATTTTCCTGCACAGACTAGCTTAGCCATTTTGTCATGTACAGTTTACATTGTGTATATCAAACAATATTATATATATGACAAGGAAATATATTTTTGATCTCCCTTTTAGATGTGCTTTGCTACTTGCTTGATATTTTGCCTGCTGCTTCAGGGCTTGTGATCTTGATGTATTCTGAATTTCTCCTAGGTGGATAGACACTGAGTTGTCTCTGGATAGTTCAGAATGGATCATCGATCTGGATGTATCCCAACCATCTTTGGTGTCTTGATATGTAGGTTTTATACTTACTTATCCGGTATCTATTACTTGAATTATTTGCTTGATCTCATGTTTCTTAGTTACTTTTCATACGTTTTATGTTATTTTGTAGGCGATGACACGGCATTGGCATGAAGAAGCAAGGGAAAGAATTCGTACATCTTTTGGACTAAACTGCGCAAGAAAATGTTATTAGGGAATATTGAAGGACTTTGAACATCAAGTTGGATGCATTTTCTTGGCTTGAAAATTGGAATTTACGGTAGCTCTACTTCTTATCTTTCCAGAACATCTTGAATTGTCCCAATCGGAGTTTGGATGCGAGAGTTATGGCCAAAATATCAACATAGATCAAAGCTAAGAGTTGTCATGCTTGCCATTTACACAACATCTACTTCAAGCTCGATTTTCGCCTTGATCCGATCCGAATCTGTCAATCCTCAAAGCATGGAAGTTGTAGATCCCGTCGTTATCTTCAATTTGATAGGTGGCAGGCCCAGTAACTCCAAGCGGATCAGAAGTTATGTGTGTTTTACCAAAGGACGTCGCAGCAGAAAATAGGGCAGCGCGGACCGCGCTAGGGCGCGCTAGGCGGCCAGATTTTCTGACCCTGTAGCGCGGACCGCGCCCAGAAAGGCTTAGCAGCGGCGCTGAGCGCGCTAGGCGGCGTGAATGCAGCGTTTTTTTGGTCATTTGATGTCCAATTTGAGCTAAAATAGGATTCTTAGTTGCCTAACTTGCTTGGGTCTCCATTAGAACTATAAATACATGATGAGAGACATAAAAGAAAGGAGATCTAGGCTAGTTTTAGAGGATTCCATTAGATTAGATTTGAGTAAATTAGATAAAAACCCTAGTTCTTATGGGATTGGGAGATTGAAGCAACTTGGACACCATTGAAGATCAAGAGCATGAGCTTGAGGAAAATGGAGTTTTGCTGACAACAGATTTGTTCTTTACTCTTCTCTTATTTTTGTCTTTTAATGATTATTCAATTGTGGATTCTTAGTTTTAATTCAATAATAACGAACTAATTCTTTGTTTGAGATTACAATGGATCTTATTGTGTAGTTTATTTTAATATGCTTCGCTATCAATTATTATGTTTTATTATGAGGATTGTCTATTATGATTTGGACTTAATTGTTTAATTGATTGGCCATCAATTTACCGTGATAATCTATATGAACTCGAGAGATGAAGTATTGATTTAGATCTTATCATGATAGCATGTGTTTGTGATTTCTACATAGATGGAATTCATGATTCGTGTTTAGGATAGAGATATACCTAACATCGCATGTAATCTTATAGAGAACTTGTGCTTTAAATCCTTTTTAATTATAATTCACATAGAGATATAGTGGATTAGTTAATTAGGGTGTCTTGCTTAATTCTATCATCTGTGGATTTAAGTGAGTATGGGTATTATGCATCGAGAGGTGGTTTTATCTACTTTAGTGTTCTTAATTAACAATTCAAGATAGAAAATAATTGATGAGAAGTGTGTTAACTTAAATGAAGCAATAAGTGAAGTTGTGATTTTAAATCTCCGTAATCTTAATTTAATTAGTCATAATTAGAATTAGTTTAATTATAAATTGAAATTCATTCGTTTAAATAAGATTGAGTTGATTACGGGTTAGTACTTGGTGATTTTTATTAAACAATTCCTCGTGGGATCGATACTCTACTTACTATTATATTACTTGTTGACCACGTATACTTGCGTGTTGTGCGTAATTAAATTTTACCCAACAAGTTTTTGGCGCCGTTGCCGGGGAATTAGTTAATATATTCTTGCCAATATTAGCTTCAATCAAATTAGTCTTAATTTAAATATTTTTTTTCTTTTTATTTAATTCTCTTTCTATTTTTTTTTCTTGTCAGGTACCATGGCGGAATTTAATTATCAATGGTCGTATACGAGAATGACTCAGCCAAGGGGAGCGGAGATTGATGGACCCGCGACACTTTCTGCATTATCAGCACAGATTGAGACGCTTTCGAGGAGGTTGGACACTTTTGCAGCACAACGTCGTCAAAGTGTAGCGATTACTTGCAATTATTGTGTTGGTAATCATCCGAGTCATCAATGCACCGTTAGTTTTGGGCCCAACACGGTGGTGAATACCTCAACGATTATGCATATGCCAATTATCACCAAGATTGGGAGTATCACCCGGATTCGTCATGGAGCTACAATTATGAAGACCAATACTACGCTTCAAATCAATCATACACACCGGACTTTTCATGTCCACCTCCATTGCCACAAGAAGAAAAGCCAAATCCGATGGATGTAATATTGAAGGGCATAGCAGACCAAGAGGAGAGGATGATGAGTCAAGAAATATCGAGCTTCAATTTTCAGAACCAGATGGAACAACTCAACATTACTTCAAACATTGGTTCTAAATACATGGCTTCCGAGACTGAGACAAATAATTCAAGGTTGGAGGAATTGTTGTCCAAGTTCATAGCATCAAACGAGGAGAGGAGGATTAATCAAGAGCGGTCAATTCAGAATCAAGAGATATCAATTCAAAATCTGCAGAACCAGATGGATCAAATGTTCAAAGCTTTGAACAACTATCCTCAAAACAATTGGTGTTATGACGAGGATTCCGAGATTGATGAAGTGCCCGACCCAAATCTACAACTGGATGAGACACGAGATGTTGAAAAAGAGGAGACAAGTGGGGATGAACTAACTATGAGTACTAACGCGGATGAGTCGATGTTATTAATGCCTCAAGTTCCTTCTCCGCCACAGTTCAAGGGTCCAGTTAGATTTGCAAAATCATGCCCACTTGGTAGTCATGTCAACGACGAAGCTCTTTATGACATAAGAGCGAGTGCAACAATGAAGCCATGGTGGGAAGAGAAAGAGAAGATAGACGAAGAGCCCATTGTGTCTGATAAGCTTCCATGCCCCAAAGTGATCACATACACAATGGAGAAAACACCTAGCTATGGGACTTTCTCGATTGAGAGCATACCAAATCAGAGCATGCTAGGTGACTTTGATGCATTGGCCATCGTGAATGGGAACCTACCAAAAGCTATATTATTTCCAATGGATGGAGGGTTCCTCAATTATCGAAGAGGAATTGGATAGCGTTGACCAGACAAAGTCAGGCTGAAAGACTTTAAATCAAGCGCTTATTGGGAGGCAACCCAAGTTTAATTTTTATTTTTAGTTTTTTTTTTCTTTTAGGTTTAATATTAGTTGATAGAATTTTTTTCATTTTTTTAGGATTTAATAAGTTTGCTTCTATCATATTCACAGGTTAGTCAAGTCCAACTCAAGGGTGGTTCCTAATTTATTCCAATGTGTCTGGCCTATTCTTCAGACTTAGCAGACAAGGAGAATGCTGTATTTTCAGGGAAGTCCTCTCTTTTAATTTTTCCTATCTTATCCATTGAGGACAATGTCTGTTTTAAGTTTGGGGGCATTTTAGTGTCATATTGCATATAGTTAGTTATTTACATTGTAGTTCGTATAGTTACATTTAGTTTTTGCATTCTTGAAAAAAAAAATTCAAAAATAATAGTTAGTTACTATGTTCATCTTGCATGATTCCAGCTGTTTGATAGTTGAAGTTTATTTTGGCCAATGATGAGATGGAATTGGGTAGACAGGTATAGTATTGACTATTAGAGCTTTGATGTGATTTCTTGTTATGAATTGAGTCTTTTGCTGTTTGAAACTGGTATAATAAGGATAGCACTGTAAGAACAACTTGTTGATTGATTGAGTTTAAATTGATACATAATGAGACTCTAAAGGATAATGCTAGTTTGAATGAAAGAATGACAAGAATAAGTTGTGATGGCTAAGGTTAGACAAGAACCTAAGTTTGGGGGAATATTTGGGGTATATAAGCTGAAAAAAAGGGGAAAAGAAAAAAAAAGAGTTGAATAAATTGAGTCCTGTGGTGGGTCGAGAAGAAGCGTGAAATGCACTCCCCATAAACACAGGCGTGAGATGGAGCGTAAAACGCACTCACTATCTATCAACCAAAAAATAAAAAAGAAGAAGAATAAAACGGGAAATAAGAGCAAAAAGCCCCCGTAGATGAAAAATGAAGCATAAGTATCCCATGTTGACCCTCGATATTGGTAATTATTTAATTTTAGTTGGATCTAGCTTATTTTTGGATTTCTTGAGTTTACATTGTATGATACCTTCGAAGAGACTTATTATGTGTTAAATTTGATTTTATATCAGTTAACATTGTTGTGGAGCACACACGCACTATATCAATGATAACAGTCTAAGATTTGATGATTGATTGAGAAGTTAATGATTTGTTTTGATATGATGTATTATCGTGTTTACTTGATTTCTCTAAGGCCGGTTGAATAGACTTGTTTTTGTCATTACTGCTGGATTCGTAGGCATGTAGATTAGTTGCATTACATGGCATTAATATTTTTTGTTTTTGCTTGAGGACAAGCAAAGGTTTAAGTTTGGGGGTATTTGATATATAGGTTTTATACCTACTTATCCGGTATCTATTACTTGAATTATTTGCTTAATCTCATGTTTCTTAGTTACTTTTCATACGTTTTATGTTATTTTGTAGGCGATGACACGGCATTGGCATGAAGAAGCAAGGGAAAGAATTCGTACATCTTTTGGACTAAACTACGCAAGAAAATGTTATTAGGGAATATTGAAGGACTTTGAACATCAAGTTGGATGCATTTTCTTGGCTTGAAAATTGGAATTTACGGTAGCTCTACTTCTTATCTTTCCGGAACATCTTGAATTGTCCCAATCGGAGTTTGGATGCGAGAGTTATGGCCAAAATATCAACAAAGATCAAAGCTAAGAATTGTCATGCTTGCCATTTACACAACATCTACTTCAAGCTCGATTTTCTCCTTGATCCGATCTGAATCTGTCAATCCTCAAAGCATGGAAGTTGTAGATCCCGTCGTTATCTTCGATTTGATAGGTGACAGGCCCCGTAAATCCAAGCGGATCAGAAGTTATGCGTGTTTTACCAAAGCACGTCGCAGCAGAAAACAGGGCAGCGCGGACCACGCTAGGGCGCGCTAGGCGGCCAGATTTTCTGACCCTGTAGCGCGGACCGCGCCCAGAAAGGCTTAGCAGCGGTGCTGAGCGCGCTAGGCAGCGGGAATGCGGCGTTTTTTTGGTCATTTGATGTCCAATTTGAGCTAAAATAGGATTCTTAGTTGCCTAACTTGCTTGGGTGTCCATTAGAACTATAAATACATGATGAGAGACTTAAAAGAAAGGAGATCTAGGCTAGTTTTAGAGGATTCCATTAGATTAGATTAGAGTAAATTAGATAAAAACCCTAGTTCTTATGGGATTGGGAGATTGAAGCAACTTGGACACCATTGAAGATCAAGAGCATGAGCTTGAGGAAGATGGAGATTTGCTGACAACAGATTTATTCTTTACTCTTCTCTTATTTTTGTCTTTTAATGATTATTCAATTGTGGATTCTTAGTTTTAATTCAATAATAACGAACTAATTCTTTGTTTGAGATTACAATGGATCTTATTGTGTAGTTTATTTTAATATGCTTCGCTATCAATTATTATGTTTTATTATGAGGATTGTCTATTATGATTTGGACTTAATTGTTTAATTGATTGGCCATCAATTTACCGTGATAATCTATATGAACTCGAGAGATGAAGTATTGATTTAGATCTTATCATGATAGCATGTGTTTGTGATTTCTACATAGATGGAATTCATGATTCGTGTTTAGGATAGAGATATACCTAACATCGCATGTAATCTTATAGAGAACTTGCGCTTTAAATCCTTTTTAATTATAATTCACATAGAGATATAGTGGATTAGTTAATTAGGGTGTCTTGCTTAATTCTATCATCTGTGGATTTAAGTGAGTATGGGTATTATGCATCGAGAGGTGGTTTTATCTACTTTAGTGTTCTTAATTAACAATTCAAGATAGAAAATAATTGATGAGAAGTGTGTTAACTTAAATGAAGCAATAAGTGAAGTTGTGATTTTAAATCTCCATAATCTTAATTTAATTAGTCATAATTAGAATTAGTTTAATTATAAATTGAAATTCATTCGTTTAAATAAGATTGAGTTGATTACGGGTTAGTACTTGGTGATTTTTATTAAACAATTCCTCGTGGGAACGATACTCTACTTACTATTATATTACTTGTTGACCACGTATACTTGCGTGTTGTGCGTAATTAAATTTTACCCAACAAGTTTTTGGCGCCGTTGCCGGGGAATTAGTTAATATATTCTTGCCAATATTAGCTTCAATCAAATTAGTCTTAATTTAAATATTTTTTTTCTTTTTATTTAATTCTCTTTCTATTTTTTTTTCTTGTCAGGTACCATGGCGGAATTTAATTATCAATGGTCGTATACGAGAATGACTCAGCCAAGGGGAGCGGAGATTGATGGACCCGCGACACTTTCTGCATTATCAGCACAGATTGAGACGCTTTCGAGGAGGTTGGACACTTTTGCAGCACAACGTCGTCAAAGTGTAGCGGTTACTTGCAATTATTGTGTTGGTAATCATCTGAGTCATCAATGCACCGTTAGTTTTGGGCTGGGACAACACGGTGGTGAATACCTCAACGATTATGCATATGCCAATTATCACCAAGATTGGGAGTATCACCCGGATTCGTCATGGAGCTACAATTATGAAGACCAATACTACGCTTCAAATCAATCATACACACCGGACTTTTCATGTCCACCTCAATTGCCACAAGAAGAAAAGCCAAATCCGATGGATGTAATATTGAAGGGCATAGCAGACCAAGAGGAGAGGATGATGAGTCAAGAAATATCGAGCTTCAATTTTCAGAACCAGATGGAACAACTCAACATTACTTCAAACATTGGTCCTAAATACATGGCTTCCGAGACTGAGACAAATAATTCAAGGTTGGAGGAATTGTTGTCCAAGTTCATAGCATCAAACGAGGAGAAGAGGATTAATCAAGAGCGGTCAATTCAGAATCAAGAGATATCAATTCAAAATCTGTAGAACCAGATGGATCAAATGTTCAAAGCTTTGAACAACTATCCTCAAAACAATTGGTGTTATGACGAGGATTCCGAGATTGATGAAGTGCCCGAGCCAAATCTACAACTGGATGAGACACGAGATGTTGAAAAAGAGGAGACACGTGGGGATGAACTAACTATGAGTACTAACACGGATGAGTCGATGTTATTAATGCCTCAAGTTCCTTCTCCGCCACAGTTCAAGGGTCCAGTTAGATTTGCAAAATCATGCCCACTTGGTAGTCATGTCAACGGCGAAGCTCTTTATGACATAAGAGCGAGTGCAACAATGAAGCCGTGGTGGGAAGAGAAAGAGAAGATAGACGAAGAGCCCATTGTGTGTGATAAGCTTCCATGCCCCAAAGTGATCACATACACAATGGAGAAAACACCTAGCTATGGGACTTTCTCGATTGAGAGCATACCAAATCAGAGCATGCTAGGTGACTTTGATGCATTGGCCATCGTGAATGGGAACCTACCAAAAGCTATATTATTTCCAATGGATGGAGGGTTCCTCAATTACCGAAGAGGAATTGGATAGCGTTGACCAGACAAAGTCAGGCTGAAAGACTTTAAATCAAGCGCTTATTGGGAGGCAACCCAAGTTTAATTTTTATTTTTAGTTTTTTTTTCTTTTAGGTTTAATATTAGTTGATAGAATTTTTTTCATTTTTTTAGGATTTAATAAGTTTGCTTCTATCATATTCACAGGTTAGTCAAGTCCAACTCAAGGGTGGTTCCTAATTTATTCCAATGTGTCTGGCCTATTCTTCAGACTTAGCAGACAAGGAGAATGCTGTATTTTCAGGGAAGTCCTCTCTTTTAATTTTTCCTATCTTATCCATTGAGGACAATGTCTGTTTTAAGTTTGGGGGCATTTTAGTGTCATATTGCATATAGTTAGTTATTTACATTGTAGTTCGTATAGTTACATTTAGTTTTTGCATTCTTGAAAAAAAAATTCAAAAATAATAGTTAGTTACTATGTTCATCTTGCATGATTCCAGCTGTTTGATAGTTTAAGTTTATTTTGGCCAATGATGAGATGGAATTGGGTAGACAGGTATAGTATTGACTATTAGAGCTTTGATGTGATTTCTTGTTATGAATTGAGTCTTTTGCTGTTTGAAACTGGTATAATAAGGATAGCACTGTAAGAACAACTTGTTGATTGATTGAGTTTAAATTGATACATAATGAGACTCTAAAGGATAATGCTAGTTTGAATGAAAGAATGACAAGAATAAGTTGTGATGGCTAAGGTTAGACAAGAACCTAAGTTTGGGGGAATATTTGGGGTATATAAGCTGAAAAAAAGGGGAAAAGAAAAAAAAGAGTTGAATAAATTGAGTCCTGTGGTGGGTCGAGAAGAAGCGTGAAATGCACTCCCCATAAACACAGGCGTGAGATGGAGCGTAAAACGCACTCACTATCCATCAACCAAAAAATAAAAAAGAAGAAGAATAAAACGGGAAATAAGAGCAAAAAGCCCCCGTAGATGAAAAATGAAGCATAAGTATCCCATGTTGACCCTCGATATTGGTAATTATTTAATTTTAGTTAGATCTAGCTTATTTTTGAATTTCTTGAGTTTACATTGTATGATACCTTCGAAGAGACTTATTATGTGTTAAATTTGATTTTATATCAGTTAACATTGTTGTGGAGCACACACGCACTATATCAATGATAACAGTCTAAGATTTGATGATTGATTGAGAAGTTAATGATTTGTTTTGATATGATGTATTATCGTGTTTACTTGATTTCTCTAAGGCCGGTTGAATAGACTTGTTTTTGTCATTACTGCTGGATTCGTAGGCATGTAGATTAGTTGCATTACATGGCATTAATATTTTTTGTTTTTGCTTGAGGACAATCAAAGGTTTAAGTTTGGGGGTATTTGATATATAGGTTTTATACCTACTTATCCGGTATCTATTACTTGAATTATTTGCTTAATCTCATGTTTCTTAGTTACTTTTCATACGTTTTTATGTTATTTTGTAGGCGATGACACGACATTGGCATGAAGAAGCAAGGGAAAGAATTCGTACATCTTTTGGACTAAACTACGCAAGAAAATGTTATTAGGGAATATTGAAGGACTTTGAACATCAAGTTGGATGCATTTTCTTGGCTTGAAAATTGGAATTTACGGTAGCTCTACTTCTTATCTTTCCGGAACATCTTGAATTGTCCCAATCGGAGTTTGGATGCGAGAGTTATGGCCAAAATATCAACAAAGATCAAAGCTAAGAATTGTCATGCTTGCCATTTACACAACATCTACTTCAAGCTCGATTTTCTCCTTGATCCGATCTGAATCTGTCAATCCTCAAAGCATGGAAGTTGTAGATCCCGTCGTTATCTTCGATTTGATAGGTGACAGGCCCCGTAACTCCAAGCGGATCAGAAGTTATGCGTGTTTTACCAAAGCACGTCGCAGCAGAAAACAGGGCAGCGCGGACCACGCTAGGGCGCGCTAGGCGGCCAGATTTTCTGACCCTGTAGCGCGGACCGCGCCCAGAAAGGCTTAGCAGCGGTGCTGAGCGCGCTAGGCAGCGGGAATGCGGCGTTTTTTTGGTCATTTGATGTCCAATTTGAGCTAAAATAGGATTCTTAGTTGCCTAACTTGCTTGGGTGTCCATTAGAACTATAAATACATGATGAGAGACTTAAAAGAAAGGAGATCTAGGCTAGTTTTAGAGGATTCCATTAGATTAGATTAGAGTAAATTAGATAAAAACCCTAGTTCTTATGGGATTGGGAGATTGAAGCAACTTGGAGACCATTGAAGATCAAGAGCATGAGCTTGAGGAAGATGGAGATTTGCTGACAACAGATTTATTCTTTACTCTTCTCTTATTTTTGTCTTTTAATGATTATTCAATTGTGGATTCTTAGTTTTAATTCAATAATAACGAACTAATTCTTTGTTTGAGATTACAATGGATCTTATTGTGTAGTTTATTTTAATATGCTTCGCTATCAATTATTATGTTTTATTATGAGGATTGTCTATTATGATTTGGACTTAATTGTTTAATTGATTGGCCATCAATTTACCGTGATAATCTATATGAACTCGAGAGATGAAGTATTGATTTAGATCTTATCATGATAGCATGTGTTTGTGATTTCTACATAGATGGAATTCATGATTCGTGTTTAGGATAGAGATATACCTAACATCGCATGTAATCTTATAGAGAACTTGTGCTTTAAATCCTTTTTAATTATAATTCACATAGAGATATAGTGGATTAGTTAATTAGGGTGTCTTGCTTAATTCTATCATCTGTGGATTTAAGTGAGTATGTGTATTATGCATCGAGAGGTGGTTTTATCTACTTTAGTGTTCTTAATTAACAATTCAAGATAGAAAATAATTGATGAGAAGTGTGTTAACTTAAATGAAGCAATAAGTGAAGTTGTGATTTTAAATCTCCATAATCTTAATTTAATTAGCCATAATTAGAATTAGTTTAATTATAAATTGAAATTCATTCGTTTAAATAAGATTGAGTTTATTATGGGTTAGTACTTGGTGATTTTTATTAAACAATTCCTCGTGGGAACGATACTCTACTTACTATTATATTACTTGTTGACCACGTACTTGCGTGTTGTGCGTAATTAAATTTTACCCAACATGTCTTGGGACTGGTTTCTGTATGGAAATGAGGAGAGGAGTATGGCTTTCATCTCTGAGATTAACCACACCACAGATGGTCGCCAGTACTTCTATTTAGGAGAAGTCTAGTTTATTCCATCTCTTATGGATTGGTATTGCTCTTCAAGGTATGACCGTAACTTAGATGGTCGCTGAATCTCCTAGTTGGGAGGAGTTCAGGTAATTCCATCCCTTTGGTCTGAAGCCGAATGAAATGTAGTGGTTTGAAGGATGATCCCAGTACCGGCTGACAAGGGTTTATGTTTTGGTAGGGGGTGAGACCGCGCCATGAATGGTTGCCTACGTACTCCTATTGAAGAGGAGATCAGGTCTGCGTAGTTCGAACCTGGTGTAAGAGGTTCAAGGATGTATGTGGCAGGAATGGTGTGGGAATGTTTGTTTTATTTTTGTTTTTGTAAGGAAATGGGTGGAAATGTTTTTGTTGTTTTTGTTTTATTGCGATCGGGCCATATGAAATGGTTGCCTACGTACTCCTATTGAAGAGGAGACCAGGTCGACGTAGTTTGCCCCTCAGGACGAGATGAAAAGCGTAATCCCGTGTGCAGGTCAGAGTGCAGGGAAGAGAAAGTTTAATCCTAGATTGAGGATAAACTGCAGGTGAAAAGTTTGATCCCAGGTATGGGTAGCCAAACTGTATACGCAAGAGGTTCAATCCGTGGTGGGATGACCTAAGTTTTATGAGCGCAAAGGAGAGCCAGGCTGCTAGCTTGAAAGGTATGTTTCCCTAAGGGGCGAAGTGTTAAAAAGTTATTTGTGGTAAAGGTTTAAAGAACCAGAATGATTGGTGACCTGATGGTCTACCACCAGAATGTTTACTTGATGGCAACTTCTGACATAGTATCGTTTCACGGTGTCCGAGTTGATGAGTTGTGGAAATTCATCGCCGTCCATTTCTTACAATCTAAGAGTGCCTCCTGTCAATACTTCCTTGACAATAAACGGGCCTTCCCAATTAGGAGCGAATTTTCCCTTAGACTGATCTTGGTTGTCAAAGATTTTCTTCAAAACCAAGTCATGTTGTCTGAATTGCCGTAGCTAGACTTTTTTGTTGTAGGATTTGGCGATCCTTTGTTGATATAACTGACCATGGAAGATAGCCGCGGTTCGCCTTTCGTCTATTAAAGCCAATTGGTGATACCTATCTTGTACCCATTGGTCTTCATCCAACTGAGCGTCTATCAATACTCTGAGGGATTCCATCTCAACTTCTATGGGGAGTACCGCTTCCATCCCATAGGTTAATGCGCAGGGGGTTGCCCCAGTGGAAGTGCGCATTGAGGTTCTGTAGGCTAACAGAGTCAGAGGCAATAGGTCAGGCCAATTTTTGTGATTGGTGGACATCTTTTGCATAATCTTCTTGATGTTCTTGTTAGCCGCTTCAACAGCACCATTCATCTTCGGACGATAGATGACTGAGTTGAGATGTTTGATTTGGAATTTACTGCAGAATTCCTCCATCATTTTGTTGTTGAGGTTCTTGGCATTATCGGACACAATCACCTCTGGTTGTCCATATCGACAAATGACATTGTTTCTGATGAAAGCAATGATGACTTCTTTAGTAACCCTGGGGAAGGAGGCTACTTTTACCCACTTGGTGAAGTAGTCGATCATGGTGAAGATAAATCGATGACCATTACTGGCTTTAGGCTCAATGGGCCCGATAACGTCCATTCCCCACATTGAGAAGGGCCAAGGTGAACTCATATTGTGAAGTTCCCGTGGAGGGGCGCGTATAGCATTCCCATGAATCTGGCACTGATAGCATCTCCTGACGTGGTCATTGCAATCAGCTTTGAGAGATAGCTAATAATGTCCTGTCCTGAGGACTTTCTTAACAAGGAGAGGGCCACTCATGTGGGGGCCACAGACTCCACCATGGATTTCATCCATAAGCCTTTTGGCTTGATCTTTGTCTAAACATCTGAGGAGACCTAATCCTGCATCTCTTTTGTAGAGCGCATCTCCACTCAGGTAGAATTTCATAGCAAATCGATGGATACGCCTTTTCTCAGTCGGGCTCGCCTCAGCGGGTGTAGATCCATCTCGCAGATATTCCTTGATATGCTGATACCAAGGATGTTGGATGGGAGGTAGCTCATCTGATACTTCTCCAACGTAATTTCCATAGGCTGGGGCCTTGTGCAGGGAAATTGTGACGCTTGGCAAGTGTTCCTTGTCTGATATGCGGATCAAGGAGGCCAAAGTTGCTAACGCGTCTGCGAAATCATTCCAATTACGAGGAATGTGTAGAAAGGATATTTCTTCGAACCCCAAAGCCATCTTTAAAACCTGCCGATGGTAAGGCAGCAAATGTAGTTCCTTGGTTTGATATATTCCAGTGGATTGTCTGATTACCAACTCCGAATCTCTAAGGACAGTTAACCGCCTGATGCCCATTGAATAGGAAAGTTTTAGCCCCATAAAATAGCCTTCATACTCAGCCGTATTGTTGGTGCTGACAAACTATAATCTGACGGCGACGGGATACTGCTCCCCCGTATAAGATACTAGAACTGCTCCAGCTCTAGAACCTTTCGTATTAATAGCTCCATCGAAATACATCTTCCACGTTTGGCGTGTATCATACTGATGGTATTGCTGAACTGTCATTACTCCTTCATCAGGGAAATATGTCTCCAAGGGTTTGAAATCCCCTAATGGTGCGGCGGCCAGTTGATCTGCAATTCCTTGACCTTTGATGGACTTTTGAGTCACATATACGATGTCAAATTGTTGTAGGATCAACTGCCATCTGGACAGCTGGCAATTTAACATAGGTTTGTTGAACACGTACTTGAGAGGATCCACGCGGGATATAAGATGGGTTGTGTGACCATGGAGATAATGTTGTAACCTCGTGGAAGCCCATGCTAAAGCACAACACGTCTTTTCGATCAGAGTGTACTTGTGTTCACTGCTACTGAATCTTTTGCTGAGGTAATAGATAGCTCGTTCTAGGCCTCTATTATCCTTCTGTCCCAGCATGCAGCCCATGGCATTGTCACTTACGGACAGATACATAAACAGGGGAACATCATCCCTGGGTGGTACCAAGATGGGAGCTTTAATTAGCTGTTTCTTGATTGTAAGGAAGGCATTCTGGCACTCCTCATTCCATTTCATGGAGGAGTCCTTCCTTAATAGCTTGAAGATTGCCTCACGGGTTGCTGTGAGTTGAGAGATAAATCTGCTAATGAAGTTGATTCTTCCAAAAAATCCCTGTATTTCCTTTTCTGTCTGAGGAATGGGCATTTCCGTGATGGCTTGGATTTTGGCAGGATCCAGCTCTATCCCTTTGTGGCTGACTAGAAATCCTAGCAACTTGCCTGATTTAATGCCAAAGGCGCACTTAGCTGGATTCAACTTCAAGTTGTACTTACGCAACCTGTTAAACAACTTCCTGAGATGATCTATATGGTCATCCTCCTTCCGGGATTTGACAATAATGTCATCCACGTAGATCTTGATCTCCTTATGCATTAAGTCGTGGAAAAGAGCCATCATAGCTCGCTGATAGGTAGCTCCAGCATTGATGAGGCCGAATGACAACCGTCTATAGCAAAAAAGTTCCCCAAGGAGTGATGAAAGTAGTCTTCTCACGATTTTCCTCGGCAACCATGATTTGATGATACCCCACAAAGCAATCTTCAAAGGAACACATGTCATATTGTGCAGTATTGTCAATGAGAATGTGGATAAATGGCACGTGAAAGCTATCAATTAAGCAAGCCTTGTTCAAGTCCCAGTAATCCACGCAAACTTGCACCTTCCCTCCAGGTTTAGGTACGGGTACGATATTGGATATCCACTCAAGATATGTAGACACCATTATGATGCCAGCTTGAAATTGTTTCATAATTTCTTCTTTCACCTTTAAACTCCATTCAAGTTTCAATCGCCGAAGCTTTTGCTTGACTTGCTTAAATCCCTCTTTAATGGGAAGGCGATGAAGGACAATGTCAGTGGACAAACCCACCATATCCTCATGAGACCATGCAAACACATCCTCGAACTGGGTTAGTAGCGTAACCATGTCATTCCGTCGGTTTGGGGTAAGGTCTGAACCAATCTGGATTAACTTAGGGTTTTCTAAGGTTCCGAGATTGAAAAAAGTGGTTTGATCAAGGTTGGGTTTGGGTTTGTCTTTGACCCATTCTTGAATTTCTGGAGGCACCTCAATGTCATCCTGTATATCCACCAAGGCTGAATTCATCTCTACCTCAAAGGCCAATCCTTATGGAGAAGAGGCACCGTATCAGCAAGTACAGGCACATCTAAATTCAGAGTCCTGAAACAAAATATACTTTCACTTAGTATATATAAAATGTGTTGATCATACACAGTGTTAGCATATACTGGCAAAATAAACCGCTAATACTGTACAGAAAAGTAAGCAGTTATTATATCTACAGGGAAAAAAGAGTTTTCGCCCGCTTTACCCTTGACAACCAATGCAAGGAATGCTGTTCCAATTGGCAAGAGCAAATTTCTGGTGAACCGCAGTGATAGAGGGATTATCATCATCTTCCATGTCTCGAATGATAGCCATTAGGTCTGGGCAATCATCGTCTGGGGTGTATCTGTTGGTATGCTCATCATGAACGATGATGCGTATGATGTACATCATTCGCATGACGTCTTGCTTGATTCTTCGTTCCTCTTCCTCCATTGTGGGATCTGGAACAAAGATTTTTTTCTCCTTCACCAGTACCGACTTGGGAAATAACATCGCCATTATATTGGCTAGCACCTTTACGGGAGGTTGTGCGGACTCGGAGCTTGCAGGCGAAGCTAAATGCCGCATGGTTGAAGCTAAAGGAATCGGCTGATGCTTATGAGAATTCGTGTGACTAGAGCTGGCAGAATAGCCTAGTCCAGCTGTTCCAATTTATTGGGTTAAGCGAATAGGGTACTTAATACCCTGGCAATCTTTACCCAACCCTTGTCCCAGTTTATGACCCAACGACATCATTTCTTGAGTGGCCAACATTACCTCGGCAGAAATATGGGGTTCGGGCAGTGGCGTTCCAATAGCATGGTATTGGGTATTGCTTATTTACAAAGTATGAAAACTAATTGGCTCAACATCCTTATTGGCATTGATGAACGGCATGTACCCGTGCTGAGGAATCTCCGGTTCAGCATTGACTATGACCAGGCTATTGTTGATGATGTATTTCAACTGTTGGTGAAGAGTGGAGGGGACTGCCCCTGCCATGTGAATCCATGGTCGACCCAAGAGCAGGTTGTATCCCGAATCTATCTTGAGCACATGGAAGGGATACACAGAATGTATGAGGACCAATCTCAATTGGCAGCTCAACTACTCCGACCGAGTTACGGCGGGCTCCATCAAAAGCTTTGATAATGGTATGGCTACTCCGAATTCGATTGGGATTGATATTCATCTTCACCAATGTAGCGTATGGGCAGATATTCAAAGAGGAACATCCATCTATTAAAACTCCAGCCACCATATATCCGGAGGATAAGACTGCAATGTGCAACGGTTTGCAATGACTGGTCCCCTCGGGCGGTATGTCATCATCAGTGAAGGATATCACATTGTTGTTGAAAATGTGATCAACCAGATGTTGAAACTTTTCCGTATCAACTGATGTCGGTTGATAGGCTTCTTCTAAAACCTTTAACAAGACCTTCTGATGATTCTCAGAAGTCAGGACCAAGTCCAAGATTGATATCTGTTGTGGAGCTTCTTTCAAGCTTAAAACCACCTTGGCTTCATTATGACCCATAGTGCGGAGGAAATTTTAAATCTTCTCAATGGGTACTTTCCCCTTAGACTTGATGACATGCTTCATTACCCGTTGGGGAAGATACAGTGGATTCTCCTTCGACACTGCAGCAGTTGTATGCGAGGTGGATTCTTCACCTTCTCTATAATTCCACAGAACTGTGCGCAAGCTAACAATAGGATATTGTGCTCTGCACGGCAAGTTGATTGGCTTGGGAGTGGCCACTTTCAAAGGATTGTTGATTCCCTTGAGTTGAATTATTGGCATGACAAGTGATTTGTTAACCCCATCATTTTCAGCGGATATGACTGCTACTACACTCTTCCACTTAGTAGGACTCGAATCCTCACTTGCCCGTAACACAGTGTCATTATTTGCCAGGCGCAGTACGCCACTGTCGATTAAATTTTGAATAAGGTGGCGGAGTGCCCAACATTCTTATGTGATGTGACCGCGAGATTGAGAATGATATTGACATACTCCCTCAGAGTTGTATCGTCCTGAACGGGGGTTGATTGGAGGTAGAAGGGAACTAATCCTTCCTTCATTGATTAACATATGAAGGATTTCCTCCATAGGATGGCCCAAATGTGTGAATTCCCTTTTGTTGGTAAAATCACGACGGGCCTTAGAATTCGCTCTCTTCATCACTTTGTCTTCCAACATTTCATTTTCTAAAAGTGAAGAGGGAATATTCATGACAATAGGTAGGAGATTGGCATGCTCCTGGCTGATTAGCTGACGAGTCACTTGATGCTGATAAGTCACCAGTTCTCCCAATTGCTCAATTTGTTTATAGAGAGCTTTTATCTTTCGTTCCATTGTGAATTAGAACTTGGCATAATACCATATGTCATCACCATCTTTGGGGGTCTGGGAGGATTCACAGCTAAAATTGGAACTCTATCCGCTGCTCCAATTGATCATGTTGACCTCTTCTTCCTTGTGTTGAGGAAGAGGATTGTCTTGAATGTGAGGCTGATCGGGTTTGGCGACCACTATTTCACCGTTGTCTATCAGGTCTTGGATTTTGTGTTTTAAGGCCCAACAATCATGAGTATCATGTCTAGGTGCCGCAACATAATAAGCACATTTTCGAGCAGCATTAAATCCCAGTCCATTAGGGCTGGCTGGTGGAAGCAGATGCGTGATTTTCTTCTGTGTTGTTAGAAGATTGAGAATGTTCTCGAGGGTGTCCCCTAAGGGTGTGAATACTCAAGGGCATTTGGCTTCTCCACCTTTTGGTACTGGAGGATTTGAAGACTGTGCTTGAAAGGTAGTGTAATTTCTCCTCTGGACAGGCATGTTCTGATTGCCTTTTTGACCCTATAGTATCAGGGAAACATCCTCCTCTTTCTTTTTATGGACCCTCCGGGGGTTGTTCCCATAATTTCCAGATTGGATGTGATCAGCAACAGCTTTGAGTGTAGCTAGGTCTTGAATCTTTCCGGATTTCAATCCCATTTCAGCCATCTCCCCATGTTTGACCATTTCAGAAAATGGCTTGTCGATGCCAGCTAAAACTCTTTCATAAAAAGGTGCTTCTTGTATGTCTATGAAAGTCATGACCATCTCTGATTCTGTCATGGAAGGACTAACTTGGGCAGCCAGGCGTCTCCACCTCTGAGCATACTCTCTGAAAGACTTATTAGACTGTTTCTTGATCTAGGTAATTTGATACCGATCAGGAGCCATTTCAGATTGAAAGTTGTATTAGGTGAGGAAAGCATGTGCTAGCTTTTCCCAACTATAGATCTTTGAATTGTCTAATCTTGTGTACAACGAACGGGCTTCTCTAGTTAGACTTTTTTGGAACAGTTGCATTCTGAGTTTTTCATCCTCTGCATAAGATCCCAGTTCTCCAATAAGCACCTTTAGATGTGTGTAAGGATCTCCTAACCCGTCATATTTTTCAAAGTCAGGAGTCTTAAACTTTTCTGGATAATGAATACCAGGGAAAATACACAAATCAGCATATGAAACACTCCCGTGTGTTCCAATTCCTTTGATAGTGCGAAGAGTCTCTTCCATTTGGAGGACTTTCTTTTTGATGTCACAAATGTCTGGGTCTCCAGTGGGATGGGCAGCATCATGAATTTTGTTGGTCGGATCCAACTGCAGTTCAGGTATTGTAATGACCTGGGTTCCTCCTTGTGTGGAGGATTCAGCATGTACGGGTATTTTCTGATCCTATGTAGACTGGTGTAATTCTTTTAGTAGAATAGCAAAATCTGTAATCTGTTTCCTTAATCCGTCGAATTCTTTGCGAGAAACTGGATTAAGTTCGGTCTGGTCAGATGACGACATGATTGACTGTAGGCCTGTTGCCTTTTTGGACTTTGAACGGGTGGTAGGTCCGATTGATTCCCTGCAAAAGACTTGCATAGTTTAGTCTTTAGGGAAGGTGGATAATAACATGCTATGTGATGTGTCCAGTTTAGGAATTTTATCCTGCAAAACGGATGTCAGATGTTCGTAGCATGTATGTGTACACATTTCTTCATATTTCTCATTACATGGAGAAAGATATGGAAGATATTTACAAGTAATTGTTCTTTACAAGTAATTTGAAATGAGAGCATTAAGAGACTTTCCTCCATTTTGGGTTTATCATAGGCTGACCTATCTTAGGTTACTCTCACGGCTTTTTGGCATGGAGGTTCCCAAATCATCGCAATCTACTTGACGGGAAGTTAATCCGGTCTTTCAACTGGAGCGAATTTGGGTGGTGCCTTTCCTGAGCCTCGGAGAATTAGTCTTCTCACTTGTCCCGTAATCAAACACCGACGGGATAGCCTCCTAGTGGAGGGACCACACAACATACATTCACATACATCGTGTCTTACCGTATGAAAATGATGACATATGCGAAGCACAAATATCACAAGCAGATATGGTGCGAAGCACTAATATCACAAGCAGTTTATAATGCGAAGCACTAAGTAAGGAAATGCATTCGTACACATTTATCATAAAATGTAAATGCAACATCCACACACAAGTAGATAACAATTTTGAAAAAATTGTAATAGTGGCTTAAGGTATCTTATTGGAGTCCCCAACAGAGTCGCCACCTGTCGACGTCAGGATTTTTAAATGTCCCTTTCCGTTACTTGTTCTTTGGTGTTCTCATTTTAGGTGAGATTTGTTTGAAAAAACAAGTGAAAAAGGTCCGACATGTATAATGTCGACGATGGACTGTTAAGAGTCGCCAGTTGGTTTTTTAAATGGTTGTACCAACACAACCGAGAAAAGGTTTGCATATTGACCCAGTGATGTGACACTGCTAAGCGGGACGGTGAAACCGAGATCCATTAGGGTCCGGGGACTTGGTTATGCGGAGGGAAGGTGTTAGGCACCCCCCGACATCCGTGTTACCACGGTGACCGCCTCTTTTCAAGAAATTGTTATCTGAATGTGTGTATGTGGGTCAATGTGCTGTTATTTGGAAGTAATGCGAGGCCTCGTTCGTACCTATACACACAGGGTTTGAATTTTATGTAAAAATTCAATTTTAAGCAAGATATGGCAGTGATGTTTTATAAAAGAGGTTTTTTCAAACCCTGATGCTCAATAGTAATTGAGACCTTTTACACTCCCATTTTATTAAGTGCTCGGCTTGATTGATTTTATTTGACAGATACGAGGCATCCGTACAAAAATAATTGTACAAAAAGGTGCTGAATTCCTCGTGGGTATGAAAACCATCTGAGGAAATCCAAACATCACAGATAAATTTACAAGCTGCTTACAGCTGAAAAGGTCCATCACGGGAACCGAATCTAGATTCAGGGGACTGAATCTGTGATCACATGATTCCTAGGCTCACATGATGCCACAATTGATATAAACGCAGTAAGCATGTATATATATAAAAGCTGTAAATATATATATACATACATGATCACCACCCACAAAGCACATCCATGGGGGATCAGAAATATAAATAAAGTTGTAAAAGCTATCAACCATCACGGAGGAAACTCCAGGCGGGACGAAATGTACAAAAAGCTGTAAAAAGGTCAACCACGACGAAGTAAACTCTAGGTGGGACGAAATGTATGTGTATATATATATATATATATATATATATATATATATATATATATATATATATATATTAAATGTTGTTGGACTCCGTCCGATGAGCCTGGATTTTATATCCGGTGCGTTTATATGCTTATATATATATATATATATATATATATATATATATATATATATATATATATATATATATATTAAAGCAGTAAATGCACCGGGTGTGAAATCGAAGCTCATCGGACAGAGTCCAACAACAGTTAATATGTATAAGTATATATATATTAAAGTAGTAAACGCACCGGATGTGAAATCCAAGCTCAATGAACAGAGTTCGATGTTCATATATATAATTATATATATAAGAAAGCCATTAAACGCACCAGACATAAGTCTAGGCTCATCGAACAGAGTTCGACACGCAGTTCATATATATAAATGTATATATATACAAAAGCAATTAAACGCTCCAGACCGAAGTCTAGGCTCAATCGAGGCATAACTCGATAATGTTAGTCAATATATATATTTATATATATATATATTTATATATATATATATATATATATACACACACACACACACACACACACACACACACACACACTGGAATGAAACCACGGACCGAAGCCCGGGCAAAAGCAAGCAACACGACTCTCAACGTGTAGAAGGGTGTGTGCAAAGATGAAGAGAAAGATTCTAAAGTGTGTGAGAAGACTTATAGTTGACTGCTAAAAAAGGCTTCTATATCTTTAAAGTGGGTAAACACTGGTTTTTGTGGGTACAAAAGCGACTATATATGTTTGACGCCCCCAAAATTAGGTATACATCACCCATCTTGGGTCGTCAGATACATGGTACAGAAAATAAATACAACTTACTAATACAACTGTCGTGTACAATACGACAAAACATAACTGTGAGTTTGAATACAATTATTGTCTACTAGAGACTATACAAACTCAAAAGGAGTCCTCATTACAATTATTGTCACATTATTTAACAGAATAGTGAGGACTACTAATTCTATCATCTGGTCCATCACTCCATTCCCCGACTCGTCCCAGCTATATTCTCATTTCTTAAAGAGAACAGTGAAAGAAAGGGTGAGCTCAACTAGGCCAGTAAGAAATATTATGACTAAGATAATGCAGAATAAATTATCATTAGCCTTCAACAGTGTTAAACTGATAAAATATAATGAACATCAAGTTTAACTGCAGCGAAACAAGCAATCCATTAAAAGAGTCAAGTAGAGAATAAAATCTACTATCTTCTATGATTTAAAAGGTTTTTCAACACTGTTATCGCTGGGACTCAGCTTAACAAAATAATCCACATCATCGAATCACCCTTGCACTACGACCAAGGATATTCTTTAGTATAACGACCACAATTATCCATGCACTACGGGCCAAGTATATTTGTGTATTCATTAATGGTCATGATCATGCCAACAACTGTCCATCAATGCACTACGTGCCAATGAGGACTTTTACCACATCATTTGTAACATTATGGTCATGATTATACCAAATAATCCCTGGTCATAATCATACCAAGTCCATCTATGCACTACAGGCCACAGATGACTTTCAACATTTTATAAACATGAGGATGATGACAATGATATAAGAATTCAATAAAACAAGTTCAAGAATTAATTTATCCAAGAATTAACAACGTCCAAATTGTCAACATGATACTGCTTTGTGGAGTAAAATTCAAGAATGCTTAGAATAATATTTTCATGAAAAGATACTGGATGAAACGCAATTGTCAAGGATATTCCACTAATTTTATGGAGTATAGAAGTTAAAACTTAACCAACTGAGTATAATAAAGAATGGAGTAACAAAAGAAATCACCCGACATGCGATAGACCACACAGACAGGTTATTCTAACAGAATAATAAATAATAGAACCAGGTCCGGCGTAAACGTACGGACAGGATATTCCGACAGAATAATAAATAATGGAACCAGGTCCAGTGTAAAACACACAGACAGGATGTTCCAACAGAATTATATTAAAAACGAAACTAGGTCCGGTGTAAAACACACAGACATGATGTTCCAACAGAATAATAGAAGAATGTCACCAAGTATTGGGTAGACCGCGTATACAGGTTATTTCAACAGAATAATAAGAAATGGAATAACAAAAGTTCTCTTCATGAATAAGAAAGAATAACACCCCTTACCGTTTTAAAGAAGAACTAAAATAAGGAAGTAGTTAAGTAGCATAATACATTTCTTCTCTCTCTCTATAGTTTCTCTCTCTAGAGTTCAGTGAATTCGTAAGAAATAATGAAGGAATGAGCTGTTATTTATAGAAAAATGGAATGCATAGCATCTAATCCATGAACGGTCCAGATTGATTACTTTAATCTGACGGTCCATATTTAAAGAAAAATCTTTTAAATAAAATATAATATATTCTATTTATAAAATAACTTTAATAAAGTATTTTATTTTATATAAAAAGATGTTTCTATTTTATTGCGTTAATAATACGAATAAAACAAGACTTCATTATCGCTAAATAATTCATATTATTAACTGACAATAATTGAATCAAACTGAGTGACTTCTCACATAAGCATTAATAATCAATACCGTGTGCTACTATGCTACCACACGTATTACTGTACTATTACTACCGAGTAGTTCAACAGTATCAATGGTAAAACTTCCGCCGTTATTTTTAGTAAAATATTTTTGTCGTTTTCTCAATCCGACAATAATTTCGTTGTGGGGTCCACCAATGATTGTGCCGTTGTACGAATATTCCCTGTTAAAACGAATATTCCCCGACCAATCAAATATTATATAACAACTTGCGTACTTTGCAAAATTTATAAATATTACCCATAACTATAATATTATATCAAATTAACTCCATAATATTCAAAAATGATATTTATAGAAAATTCATCTTTATTTATAAAAGTTGGGGTCGTACAATATGAGCTTACAAGTGTTTAAAAGGAGAAAGTACACTGCATGGGATGAGTGCAGAGCAAATTAGGCAGGGCTTCCTCGTCAGTTTCTCTTTAAAAAATCAGCACCCCAAGCCCTCTATTTATAGGCATATTAGCCGCAGGTACACCTGCGGCTGAGCCGCTGGTGTACCAGAGGCAACCCGGGTTGGCCCGAGTTTTTCAGGTCGGGTCATCTCAAAGTACGTGCACTCGGGCACTGTAATGTTTACTTAGTTTTTCAGAAGTGCAATCCGGGCATCCGTTTGAGGTATACATGACCTATTTTGGACCGCCGTTGTTTAGAGTTGTACGATGGCATGGGATTAGAGTTTGTACGAAGTCATTGAAGATGGGACGATGCCCTCTGGTCTTCATGCTTCAACTTTCATCCGTTACCCCGTACAATAGTCACTCAGGATTGATTAGTCTTATAGGACATTGTTGCGTAGATATGTTGAGGCGACGTGGCGTGGCATTGTGTTGGTCAGATGATGATGTTGCCCTTCACCGGTGTTATCGCCGGATTGGGCTGATAAGCAGACGTTGCTCAGCTTCGCTGGGATTGGACTGCTGCAATTGGTTGAAGGTCCTTATTGTCATCTTTGAGGTGTGTCTGTCTTCCCGATGTTATCGCAGCATTTTCGGGGTTATTACCGAAATTGCATTCCTTGGGGTTATCACCAAGGTTAGTGGCTATTCCCATGGTTGGGATTGAGACTGGATACCTCAGGGTTATCTCCGAGATTAATAGGTTTTCTCCGGTGTGTGTGTCGGTATTGATCTGCATGCCTCGGGGTTATCTCCGAGATTGGAATTGTTACTCCCAAATTGCGATCTAGGGTTGATGCTGAACTTTCGGTAGTATCCGGTATGGATATAGATTGTCTTTCAGGGTTCCCTCTTAAAAGACGAATCTGCTCTCCTGTAATTTTAGTGATAGTTGTACAAAAAATTTTAAGTGTCTACATTGTGAATATGACTCAGTTATTGGAGCGCGATAATGAGTCAGCACAACCAAAAGGTAATGACCAGCAACTCGATAATAATCATATCTGTGGCAACGGCCATCGGAGCAATGAAAACCATCGTGGGGGAAATTATCATGCCCAGAATGGTAACCACTTCGGTGGTAATCATGGTCAAGATAATAGAAGTGGAAATTTCAAGAAGAGAAGGTTTAAAAATGACGTGAAGACGTCGGTACCAGCACCCGTTTCAAAGGAAGGAGAACAACCACCTATTATATGCTTCAAATGCAGAGGGGAGGGACACATCAGTCCAAACTGCGCGATACCGTCCAAAGCATGTTATAATTGTGAAAGAGAAGGTCACCTAGCCCAATTTTGTCGTTCACCGTGGACAAGTTCAGCTAGGATGGATGCACCAAAGGATGTCTCAGACAAGTCAAAGCCGGTAGTTTAAGTGAGAGCGTTTGTCGAGGAACTCGAACGAAGTTATCACGGGTAAGTTAATTATAAACTCTTGCGAAGTCTATATCTTATTCGATACCAGTTCTACCCACTCTTGTATTTCACCTAGTTGTGTTCAACGTTTAAAGTTGACTCTGGAGAGATTAGACTTTGACTTATTGGTTGAAACTTTATTAGTAGAAACCTTCGTTACCTCCACTGTTTATAAATCTTGTTGATTCAAATCGACACTTTCACGTTACCTGTCGATCTTATCTCTTTGAAAATACTTGCCTTTGATGTGATTTTTAGAAATCGATTGGTTAACTACTCATCATGCTTTTCGTAAGGTTGTTAGCTTTCATATTCCTAACCAACCTATTATACGAATTCAGGCAACCAAACCACTAAAGTTAATCATTGTCTTATCAAACCATAAGTAAAGAGCCCCGAGCCTTTCGCTGGTGACTTCCAAGTCTTGGAATACACCGAAGCCAGAATATCTGTAGGGGATGTCGTGAATAACGGTGGCAAGTTGATAAGTATCAATGTGACGTGTTATCCAAGTCTTGGATGAGAGTCACAGTTTTTTTTTTCTATCGTTAATAAATTTCTTGACGTATTCTTAAAGACTTCTTAGCCTACCCTAGAGTGTGAAATCGAATTTTGTATTGACCCCAGTACAAAACCCATTTCTAAAATACTCAAATATTTTTCTTCACCCAAAACGAACATAACGTGCGCCAAAGACGTTGGCTCGAGCTGTTGAAGATTACGACCATACCATTCAATATCATCGTGGAAGAGCAAACATGGTAGCTGATGCGTTGAGTAGAAGATCGTATGCGATTACGAGTGTGACATTGTTAATACAAAAACCCATTTCGTATAACTTACAAATGATGAAGATAGAGTTAAAGGCACTAGGGACCCACGTGAAGATAACGAATATACGAGTAGAATCGACTTTAATCGATAAAGTTAAAGCCGCTCAAGCTACACACTCGAATCTGATGAATGTGAAGAAGAAGGTTCAAGAGGGCATTATTCTAGAAGAAAGAATCGATGAAGAGAGAAAATCTCAACCCTCGATTTTATTGGCCCATTTAAAATCCTTGATCGAGTAGGAACTGTGGAATATAGACTCGTTTTATCGCCAAGTATGTCGCATGTTCATAACATTTTTCACGTATCGATGTTACTTAAATATGTGGATGACCCGAACCACATTATTAAATTAGAACTAGACGAGATAGCAGAAGATTTAATGTATGAGGAGATACGTGTTAAAATCTTGGATAAGAAGGATCGTATTCAACACTCAAAGGTTATACCACAAGAGTTAGAATCTGAAATGAAGTCAAGGTATCCTCATCTCTTCGGCATACCAGGTACGTACGTAAATTTCGAGGGCAAAATTTTATAAGGATGGGAGATTGTGAGATCCCAAATTTTATGAATAAAGATTTAAATTTCTCGAAATATTTTTTTTGAATATTATGGTGTGGATTTGATATAATGTTATAGTTGTGGATAATATTTATAAATTTTGAAAAGTCTGCAAGTTGTTGTTTAATATTTGATTGGTCGGGGAATATTCTTTTTGTCGGGGAATATCAGTACGATGGTACAATCATTGGTGGACCTCACAACAGAATTATTATCAAATTGAGAAAACGATAAAAATATTTTTATGAAAATAATGGCGAAAGTTTTACCGTTAAAACTGTTGAACTACTCGGTAGTAAAAGTACAGTAATATGCGTGGTTGCATAGTAGCACACAGTATTGATTATTGATGCTTAAGTAAGAAGTCACTCAGTTATACTCAATTATTGCTACAGTAATTGCTGCATCATATCTCTAATATTATTAATTCAATTATTGTCATAGTAGCATCTGTATAATATGTTATGTTATTAAATTAATAATTGGGACGACAAAGTTGTTCATATTATTATTTGCAATATTAACGATGTCTAGAAGTTCTGCCAAGGAGAGGTTTGGTCACCTAATTGCGCGCCAATAGGGAGAAATACTTATTGGAAAGCCCCTCTTTCTTGGGAACGACCTGGTCGATTAATATTGTGAATTATAATAAAGGTGTTAAATTTTGTTTTATTATTATTATAAATGTAATAAAACAGAAAACTTTTTATATAAAACAGAATACTTTTATAAAGTTATTTGTTTTATTAGACTATAAATAGAATATATGATATTCTTATTATACATAGTGTTTGTATAGTGTCTGCATAGTATTTGCATAGTAAAATCTTTTTATATAAAAAAGAATACTTTTATAAAGTTATTTATTTTATTAGACTATAAATAGAATATATAATATTCTATTTTGCATAGTGTCTGCATAGTATTTGCATAGTAAAATCTTTTTATATAAAATAGAATACTTTTATAAAGTTATTCGTTTTATTAGATTATAAATAGAATATATTATTTAAAATATTTTGTTTTATTAAAATATTTTTTTAATACTGCATAGTAAATCAATATGGACCGTCCGTTTAAAAGTAAATCAATCTGAACCGTTCATGAATTAGTTACTATTCAGTCCATTCTCCTATAAATAGAAGCTCATTCCTTCATTATATATTACGAATTCACTGAAACTCTAGAGAGAGAAACTATAGAGAGAGAGAAGAAAAATATTCTGCTACTTAACTACTTCCTTATTTCAGTTCTTCTTTAAAACGGTAAGGGGTGTTATTCTTTCTTATTCATGAAAAGAACTTTAGTTATTCCATTTCTTATTATTCTGTTGGAATTACCTGTATACGCTGTCTACCCTATACTTGGTGACATTCTTCTATTATTCTATTGGAACATCCTGTCTGTGTGTTTTACACCGGACCTGGTTCCGTTTTTATTATTATTCTGTTAGAACATCCTGTCTGTGTGTTTTACACCGGACGTGGTTCCATTATTTATTATTCTGTCAGAATATTTTGTCTGTGCGTCTTACGCATGACCTGGTTCCATTATTTATTATTCTGTTTGAATAACCTATTTGTGCGGTCTATCGCTTGCATGTTGAATTCTTCTGTTATTCCATTCTTTATTATTTTGTTGGAATAACCTGTCAATGTGGATTACCACATGCATGGTGAATGATCCTTTGTATTCATTCCTTATTAAATTGTGGAAATGATCTGTCTACGTAGATTACCGCATGGCGGGCAAAAATCTATTTGTAGTGTCATATATTCTATTATATTCAGTTGATTAAAGTTTTGGCTTCTATACTCCATGAAATTAGTAGAATATCCTGGATATTTGTGCTTCATCCAGTATCTTTTCATGGAAATATTATTCTGAGCATTCTTGAATTTTACTCCACAAAGCAGTATCATGTTGACAATTTGGATGTTATTGATTCCTGGATAAATTAATTCTTGAATTTGTTTTATTGAATTATTATGTCATTCTCATCATCCTCATGTTTATATTATTTTGAAAGTCATCTGTGGCTTGTAGTGCATAAATGGACTTGGTATGATTATGACCAGACATTATTCGGTATAATCATGACAGTAATGTTACAAATGATGTGAAAAAAGTCCTCATTGGCCCGTAGTGCATTGATGGACATTTTTTGGTATGATTATAGACATGTGAATTGAATTATTGAATACATAATTAGCTTGATTATTTATGAAGTGATATTATGTGACAGCTAATGTGATAAATTGATTAAGTATAGTCAATAATTAAATTAGACAAAAAGAAAGAGTTTATGATGATTAATTAAGTTATAATTAACTGGTATTGTGTATATGAATGATATGTAGGATTTAATTCAAAGAGCGAGTTTAGTTAAAGTGTAATCTACGCACGAGGCAAGTTTCCTAAACTTAAACTCTTAAATTTGAGCAAGTTCCCTAACCATACTTGTCATTATTGTTCAAGCTTATTATTTACCTTGAATAAACTATCATTACTATTATTCAAGTTCAAATGATTTATTAAAGATTGATTATCTTTTCAAAGTATGATTTAGTTATACAATAATTGTTCTATTGTATACTTCTTGAGATTATTATTCAAACTGAATATCATTATTCTTGAACCTTATTAGACTAGTAAAACCTTAATGATTCAACTAGTCCTTAGTTGATGAGTGTTCTAAATTTCAGAACCCTTGATGAATTATCCAAACCAAACTTCCTTTGGTGCGGACTCGAATGTCAAATTGAGATAAACAACCCTGTATAGGGGATTATTTACGCTTAGCGTTAAGATATTTGTGAACAGTATGGTACTAAGGGCTGATCCCCCTAAGTACGAGAAGAAGGTCCATAGTCTTATGACTGTTAAAGGTTACAAGTAAAACCCTTGTTAACCTAGGACATAGTTCAAGGTCTTATGACCCTCAGAATTCTTTTGATTCTTGTTATTCACTCTTGATTCAAAAGTTGAGTTTTTATTCAGATGTCTTAAATTATTCGCATGTTATTATACTGTTATTTCATTTTTATACTTGTGGGCATTTGTGCTTACTCTTGCTTAATAATAACATTGTAGTTAAGAACGAAAGAGCTGACGAACCATCCACTAATAAGGGCAAGGGCAAAGTTAGCAAATGATGGAGACTTGTTATTTGATATGACTTGTTATTTTATATGATGTATTTGTTTAAGACTTAAGTTAAAGATGTTGTTTAAGACTTATTTATTTATAATTCCGCACAGATGTTTAAGGTTAGTTTAACTTGGGATTGTATTATTATTCAGATGTTGTAACCCTTAAGGGAAAGATTTTATTTCTATTTAATGCATGTTGCATTTATTATGGGTAGATAGAAAGATGATATTTGTATCGTGAACACCAAATCTTGTGGAAATGGAAGTACCAAATTTGGGGGTGTCACAGGTTGGTATCAGAGCTGTAGGTTATGAACCTTAGGTGGGGGATCAACCTTAGGTAGTAACCTTATAGAAAGAAGATAGTAAAGGAAAACTCTTATCGAGTCTTAAGAAATGAATTTTTGGGTAATTCATTGAAGATAATAATAAAATACATTATGTGTTTATGTGTTAATTTATGTGCTCGTTAGTACGACTTAGTAACTAAAACTTAAAATTTTGTTGTCAGGATGACGAATGCTGGAGAAGCTAGTCAAGCTGGGGAGGAAGAACCCCGATTACCTATAGTACCTACAGAGGAGGAGCCCCGAGACATACATGTTATTAGGGAACAGTTAATTCAGAGGGAGTCATCTCCATTGATCACCATTGTTGGTCAGGAGCATGAGCCCGAGACTGATCCTGAGGAGGATCCTGAGGAGGAGTTTGATGAGGAAGAGGAAGAAGAGGAGTTACCACGGTACACCATTGATGCAGAGATGTATGACACATTATACTACCGTAACGTGGAATTACAAGACAAGGTTCAGGAATTGACTGAGCGAGCGACTGTTCAGCAGTCTACTTTAGAGGAGAAGGAGAGGGAGATTTCGACTCTTCACACACGATTGGGAAATGTAGAATGGGATTTGGTCCATGAAAAGGGTCAAACCGAAGATAAGACCGAGGAGATAGAGAAGCTGAAAAAGGAACTGAAAGAAACCTCCGGAAGACTGAAAATAGCAGAGGAAGGATGGATAAGAGAATCACGTCGAGCTGATCGTGGAGAAGATGATAGTCGCACAAAGAAGGCAAAGCTTGAAGAGACATACTCCACACTTAATCATGCAATGGATGAGGCTCAGAAACGAGTTTTGAGATACCCCATCCAGTTTGAAGGACTTCCGTCGTATATGCTGGATCGTAGGACGATGTCTCGTATCTTGGATGAGGAGTGTGGCAAGGCTATTCAGCACCTTGATAGACAGGATTAGAATCCGTTAATTATGTGAAAGATTTAATTAGTTTTATATGTAAATTCCGATGTGTTTATGAACGAAGAAATATGTTAATATTTTAAATCATGTGGATTCTTTATTCCAGGATAGTTGATGTAAATAGAAGTTGCTATAGTTTGATGTTAAAACTTTGAATTGAATTTAATATATTAAGTTGTTTGAGATGATGTGTTAAATTATTGAGTAATGCCTTAACTATTTAGAGAAATAAATAAAGTTCTAATAAGCGTTTATTTTATCAGAAATATGCCGCCAAGGAGAAGACAACAACGTCAACCGGTTCAGGAAGAGTCAACCAATAATTACAATAATGCCAACGCTAATCCTGTTCAGCAGTTGGTGAACTTACTGACGGGAGCAATGAACAATCAACCTCAAGCTCCACTAAACACAACGTTTAAAGACTTCAGGGCGGTGGGACCGCCAGAGTTCAAAGGTTCCAGGAACCCAATCGAGGCTCAAATGTGGGTCATGGAAATGGAGAAAGTATTTGACGTTGCTAGGGTTAGAGAGGACCAGAAGACCGCTTTCGCAACGTTTATGCTGAAGTTTGAGGCTAGCTACTGGTGGCAAGCAAACAAAGTGTGAGGAGGTGAAGGTGTAATTATGTGGGAGAGATTTAAAGAAATATTTTTCGAAATGTACTTCCCAACTAGTTCGCAGAATTAGATGGAAATTCAATTTCTGGAACTGAAGCAAGGAAACATGAGCGTACCTGAATACGTAGCTAAATTTGATGAGTTGACAAGGTTTTCCCCGTACCAAGTGCACACTAACGAAAGAAAGGCCAGAATATTTGAACAAGGACTAAAGCCTTGGGTTTACAGTAAGGTTTCAATGTTTCAGATAAACACATTTGCTGGAATACTGGAAAAGGCCATCCTCGCTGAAGGTGGGAGCGATGCGGTGACCAAGTACAATCAAGAGCAGAAGAAGAAGAAGAGTGAAGGTGAAGGAAATAACAAGACTGGTGGGAGTAACATTGGGGGTACTCATAATCAGAAGAGGAAGTGGACGAATAATTCGTCAGCTGGAAGTCAACAAGGTGGGCAGAAGAAGAAAATTGAAGCGTGCTCAAACTGTGGAAAAGTTCATCTGGGAGTTTGCATGAAAGGGAAGCGAGTATGCTACAATTGTGATCAGGAAGCCCACATAGCACCAAACTGTCCAAACCCAAAGAAGGGTGCTTGTTTTAACTGTGGTTCTAAGGATCATCTAGCAAGAGATTGCCCCAAGAAGGGTTCAAGAGGAGCAGTGCAAGGAGCTAACCGTGGAAATAGTAGAGGAAATACCTTAACCATTACCGGACCACCTGCAACAAACCGACCGACCGCTAGAACTTTCAATATGACAGTACAGGACGCAATCCAGTCTCGTGAGGTGGTGTCAGGTATCATTACGATCAATGAAATTAATGCTTATGTTTTATTTGATTCGGGTGCTACTTGTTCCTTTATATCCGAAGACTTTGCTAATAGTTTAGATTTGCTTATGAATGAGTTGGAATATCACATGAATATAGAAATTGCGAATAGAGAGATAATTCCTGTTAAGTACGTGTTTAAGAACTGTAGGGTGGACATTAAGGGTAATATTATGAACGTAGATCTTATCCCTATTCGGCTTCGGGAATTTGATGTTATTTTGGGTATGGATTGGTTATCCAATTATGGGGCAGTAATTGACTGCTAGAAGAAGCGTATTAACCTTATGACTCCGTCAAAGGTTGTGTTTTATGGTAGCAAGTCGCCTAGACAAGCGAGTTGTCTGACGGTGATGCAGGCCAGGAGGTTGTTAAGACAAGGTTGTGTAGGATATCTAGCTTACATAGTCGACAGTTGAAAAGAGAATCTGAAGGTAGAAGAGATACCGATTGTGAGGGACTTCGTCGATGTATTTCTAGACGATCTGCCCAGGACTTCCACCAGATAGAGAGGTAGATTTCGTGATTGATTTGGCGCCCGGAACCGCTCCAATATCGAAGGCACCATACCGAATGGCACCAGTAGAGATGAAAGAACTGATGGTCCAACTACAAGAATTGCTGAACAAAAAGTATATTCAACTGAGCGTATCGCCATGGGGAGCGCCGGTGTTGTTTGTGGAAAAGAAGGACGGATCGATGCGGCTCTGCATTGACTACAGAGAATTGAAAAAGGTCACGATTAAGAATAGATATTCATTACCAAGAATCGATGATCTGTTTGATCAATTAAAGGGAGCAAGATACTTTTCCAAGATAGACTTGAGGAGTGGTTATCACCAACTGAAGGTGAGACCAGAGGATGTACCGAAGACAGCGTTCAGAAAGCGATACGGTCACTACGAATTTTTAGTAATGTCGTTTGTTCTAACGAATGCTCCTGCAGCATTTATGGGACTAATGAATGGTGTGTTCAAGTCGTTTTTGGACAAATTCGTGGTGGTATTTTTAGACGACATTCTGGTATATTCCAAAACCAAAGAAGAACACGAAGAACATTTGAGATTAACGTTGGAAGTATTGAGAAGGGAGAAGTTGTACGCTAAATTTTTGAAATGTGAATTCTGGATCGAGCGAGTACAATTGCTTGGCCACGTGATCGATAAAAATGGAATTTCGGTAGATCTATCCAAAGTAGAAGCCATGATTAACTGGGAACAGCCGAGAACGCCGTCAGAAGTAAGAAGTTTTCTTGGATTGGCGTGATATTATAGAAGATTCATTCAAGATTTTTCCAAGATCGCAACTCCGTTAACGAATTTAACTCGAAAAGCTGTGAAATTTGTTTGGACGGAGAAGTGTGAGGAGAGCTTTCAAGAATTAAAGAAGAGGTTGAGTTCGGCACCTGTGTTATCTCTTCCACATGATATAGGCAATTTTGTTATTTTTAGTGATGCGTCGCATAAAGGACTTGGCTGTGTGCTAATGCAAAACGGTAAAGTCATCGCGTATGCATCACGTCAGTTGAAGGATTACGAGAAGGGATACCCGACCCATGATTTGGAGTTAGCTGCAGTTGTTTTTGCTTTAAAAATTTGGAGGCACTATCTCTACGGGGAGAAGTGTGAGATATATACGGACCACAAGAGTCTGAATTATATTTTCACACAGAAGGATTTGAATATGCGTCAAAGAAGATTGTTAGAATTAATTAAGGATTACGACTGTGAGATTTTATACCATCCGGGTAAAGCGAATGTAGTTGCCGATGCCTTAAGTAGAAAGGGTCGTGAGAAATTGATGATGTTAACTGCTCAGGATGAGCTAATTGTGGAAATGGAGAAATTGGAATTGGAAGTGAAGTATCCAATGGAGATTGATGAGAAGTTATTTCAGATACAATCTGGTATAACTCTACTGGATAAAGTGAAGGAGGCTCAGCTTCAGGATGATGAATGCAAAAAGGTGGCAAAGAAGATATCTGAAGGAATCGAACCGAGATTTAAGATGGATAAGGAAGGAATACTGAGATTTGAGAGTAGAATTTGGGTACCGCCAGTAAAAGAGATTAAGGAAGATATTTTAAGCGAGGCTCATAGTTCACGATATTCGATTCACCCTGGTAGTACCAAGATGTACCAAGATCTTAGACAACATTTTTGGTGGCCGAATTTGAAACGTGATGTTGGAGAATGTGTTGCCAAGTGTCTGACCTGTCAGATGGTAAAAGTCGAACATCAGAGACCAAGTGGATTACTTCAACCATTGGAAATCCCAGAATGGAAATGGGAACATATTACAATGGATTTTGTGGTTGGCCTTCTGACGACTCAGGAAGGCTACGACGCAGTATGGGTTATCGTTGACCGACTGACAAAATCTGCACACTTCCTTCCGATCAAAATAAGATTCAACTTAGATCAGTTGGCCAGGCTATACATAAAAGAGATTGTTTTAAGGCACGAAGTTCCGGTATCAATTGTTTCAGATAAGGATCCGCGCTTCACATCAAATTTCTGGAAACGTCTTCAAGAATGCATGGGTACGCAATTGCGAATGAGTACAGCTTACCACCCTCAAACAGACGGACAGAGTAAGAGAACGATTCAGACATTAGAAGATATGTTAAGAGCCTGTGTGATGGACTTAAAAGGAAATTGGGATGATCACCTACCATTAGTAGAGTTCGGCTACAATAACAGTTACCACGCTAGTATTGGCATGCCGCCTTATGAAGTTTTATACGGCAGAAAGTGCAGAACTCCACTTTACGGGGATGAAGTTGGTGAGAGACAATTGCTAGGGCCAGAATTGGTACAGCAGACAGCAGAAATAGTAAAAGTGATTCGAGCACGACTGGTAGCGGCTCAAGATCGACAGAAGAAATACGCTGATCCACATCGTAAAAATATCGAGTGTGAATCAGGTAGTTATGTTTTCTTGAAGGTCTCTCCCTGGAAAGAAAAGATCAGATTCAGAAAGAAAGAGAAATTGAGCCCAAGATTCATTGGACCCTTTGAAGTACTGCGAAGAATCGGAGAAGTTGCGTATGAGGTAGCCTTACCTCCAGCACTCGAGAATATCCATAACGTCTTTCATGTTTCTGTGTTACGACCCTACAAGCCTGATTACAAGCATGTAATCGAATACGAACCCCTACATTTTGAGAAAGACTTATCTTACGAAGAAATTCCTGTCCAAATTATCGACCGAAAAGAACAAGTTCTGAGAAATAAAGTTATACCTTCAGTTAAGGTAATTTGGAGAAACCACAACGCTGAAGAAGCTACGTGAAAACTGGAAGAGAATATGATGAAGAATTACCCTCATTTATTTACTTAATTATTTGTAAGCGATTCTGGGGACAGAATATTTGTAAGGGGAGGAAGAATGTAACGGGTCGAGATTTATTGAGTCGTGATTCTGGGGACAGAATCCTTTTAAGGGGGAAAGATGTGACGAAGGAAAATTTTATAATTTATTTTAATATTTATTGAATTAAATAAATATTTTTCGATGATTTAATTATTGGATTAAATAATTAATTGATGCAATTATGGTAGATTAATTTAATTTTATGTGTTGCATTTATTAAGTTAATGTGGAGAATAATTATTATATAATTATGTGAGCTTGCTGAATTAAATGAATTATTTAATTAAGCATGATGTTATTTAATTAATGTAATTATTAATTAGAGATTTAATAAATTGTCATTATTTAGTAATGAATATTTAATTATGTGACTATACGAAATTATTATATTTTATTAAATTAAATAAGATATATGGATTATTGTGCAAGTGGATGTGACATTAATTAAACTATATTGTAAAGGTTTTAATTAAATTAATTGGTTTTGTAATATAATAAGCATAGCCAAACATGGCCTTAGTAGGAGTTGCCACCAGTTACCCATGACTGGGTTAACTGGCCATGATGCGCGTCTGTTCTTGGCTATATTATGCGTATGCTCCTTCTTTTCTATTATTCTTCTAAGTCTGATAAAAACATCACAAAGAGAAAGTTTGAGAAATTATTGAGTGAGTTTGCTTGGTGTGTAAGAATTTTTGAGGAAGGCTTTAATTCATTTCCTATTACTTTATATATGCTTGGGTAATCTCCTCAACCCAATTGTTATATTTACGTCTTTTAAAATTTCTATGAGTATGGCTTAAGTCTTCTGTGAAACTCTGTAATTGGTTTACGAGTAATGTTTATAGGTTATATGTGTGTTATGTTATATCAAATTGTGTTTAATTATGTATATGTTGTAAACCATAACATCAAATTCATGAAAACATGTCGTATATGATTTCTACAAAATTACAGAGTATGGGTTTTGGCCTTATGGCCTTATACGTGATATTTTATGTAGTGATCGTATATTATCCATAAATTTTATACTCCTATATTATTATGCATGTTGATACGAAGAGACCAAGCCTTAAACGAACGGATTCGGTGTTATAACGAATTCATAGTGTTAAATTTATGATTTTGTTCATTAACTTCAAGAACATCAAGAACAGTCAAATTTTACATGATTTAATTCTGTTATTGGGTGTTTTAAATGGTTAAAATCACTTTACAAATGTTGGGTTATGTTTATGTATAAATTATAACATATGGGTATGTGTAATTTGGTAAAATTAGTGTTAAAAATGTGTTGATTTCGCTGAATTCTGTATTCTTCGCGAACTGGAAACTCAAAGTCTGGGGTTTCGCGCCGCGGCGCCAAATCCCAGTTCATTTCTCGTGTCGCAGCGCCACCGCGCCGCAACACCAAGTACCAGGCCGCAGCGCCACGGCGCCGCAACGCCAATAATCAGTACAAAAGTGGCGCCGCAGCACCACTTAGCAGAATGTCCAGAAATGTATTTTTTTTTATGATAAGTCTAGCAATGTGTTAGTAACTTAATGTAATGAACATGTAAACATGTTAGAAATATAATAAAATGATGACATAGTTGTGTAACATGTAAATAACATAATTACATGTGAATTGAATTATTGAATACATAATTAGCTTGATTATTTATGAAGTGATATTATGTGACAGTTAATGTGATAAATTGATTAAGTATAGTCAATAATTAAATTAGACAAAAAGAAAGAGTTTGTGATGATTACTTAAGTTATAATTAACTGGTATTGTGTATGTGAATGGTATGTAGGATTTAATTCAAATAACGAGTTTAGTTAAAGTGTAATCTACGCACGAGGCAAGTTTCCTAAACTTAAACTCTTAAATTTGAGCAAGTTCCCTAACCCTACTTGTCATTATTGTTCAAGCTTATTATTTACCTTGAATAAACTATCGTTACTATTATTCAAGTTCAAATGATTTATTAAAGATTGATTATCTTTTCAAAGTATGATTTAGTTATGCAATAAATGTTCTATTGTATACTTCTTGAGATTATTATTCAAACTGAATATCATTATTGTTGAACCTTATTAGACTAGTGAAACCTTAATGATTCAACTAGTCCATAGTTGATGAGCGTTCTAAATTTCAGAACCCTTGATGAATTATTCAAACCAAACTTCCTTTGGTGCGGACTCGAATGTCAAACTGAGATGAACAACCCTGTATAGGGGATTATTTACGCTTAGCGTTAAGATATTGTGCACAGTATGGTACTAAGGGTTGATCCCCCTAAGTACGAGAAGAAGGTCCATAGTCTTATGACTGTTAAAGGTTACAAGTAAAACCCTTGTTAACCTAGGACATAGTTCAAGGTCTTATGACCCTCAGAATTCTTTTGATTCTTGTTATTCACTCTTGATTCAAAAGTTGAGTTTTTATTCAGATGTCTTAAATTATTCGCATGTTATTATACTGTTATTTTATTTTTATACTTGTGGGCATTTGTGCTCACTCTTGCTTAATAATAACATTGTAGTTAAGAACGAAAGAGCTGACGAACCTTCCACTAGTAAGGGCAAGGGCAAAGTTAGCAAATGATGGAGACTTGTTATCTGATATGACTTGTTATTTTATATGATGTATTTGTTTAAGACTTAAGTTAAAGATGTTGTTTAAGACTTATTTATTTATAATTCCGCAAGATGTTTAAGGTTAGTTTAACCTGGGATTGTATTATTTTTCAGATGTTGTAACCCTTAAGGGAAAGATTTTATAAAGGGAAAGATTTTATTTCTATTTAATTCATGGTTGCATTTATTATGGGTAGATAGAAAGATGATATTTGTATCGTGAACACCAAATTCTGTGGAAATGGAAGTACCAGATTTGGGGGTGTCACATAAACAACAACACCTATCAGATGATGAATGATGGGATGTTTAGAGGATTTATGCAATTCATGGAACATCAGGAGAGAGAGACTCATGTTCAAAATGTAGGTGGAAATAATGGCAACCCACGGTCGATCACCTCTAAGCAGTTCAAGGAGCTGGGACCATCGGAGTTTTTGGGAAAGCCAGAACCACTTAAGGCAGAGATGTGGTTAAAGCAGATCACTAAGATATTTGATGTCTTGGGATGCTCCGAGGAGGAAAAGGTTCCCTTTGCCACCTTTATGTTGCGTGAAGAAGAAGATTACTGTTGGGAATCTGTAAAATGTACCCAGCTTGACGCACTCAAGATATCTTGGGAGAAGTTCCAAGAGTTGTTAAACGACAAGTACTTTTTTGAAAGTATTTGCCACATGAAGGAGGTTGAATTCATCAAGTTGGAGCAAAACAATATGACTGTGTCCCAATACGAGGCTAAATTTGCGGAGTCGGTTTGCATCCCATTTGGTCGATAATGAGGAGCGAATGACGCGAATGTTTCTAAGAGGTTTGAAACCCGATATACGTCAATACCTTATTTCTCATAAACTTTGTTTATATTTAGATGTTGTGAATAGGGCTCATTTATTGGAGCGCGATAATGAGTCAGCACAACCAAAAGGTAATGACCAGAAACACGATAATAATCATACCGGTGGCAATGACCATCGGAACAATGATAACCATCGTGGGGAAATTATCATGCCCAGAATGGTAACCACTTCGGTGGTAATCATGGCCAAGATAATAGGAGTCAAAATTTTAAGAAGAGAGGTGCAACAATGACGTGAAGACGTCAGCACCAACACCCATTTCAAAGGAAGGAGAACGACAACCTATCATATGCTTCAAATGCAGAGGGGAGGGACACATAAGTCCAAACTGCGCGATGCCGTCCAAAGCATGTTATAATTGTGGAAGAGAATGTCACCTAGCCCAATTTTTTCGTTCACCGAAGACAAGTTCAGCTAGGATGGAGGGACCAAAGGATGTCTCAGACAAGTCAAAGTCAATAGCTTAAGTGAGAGCATTTGTCGAGGAACTCGAACGAAGTTGTCACGGGTAAGTTAATTATAAACTCTTCCGAAGTCTATATCTTATTCGATACCAGTTCTACCCACTCTTGTATTTCACCTAGTTGTGTTCAACGTTTAAATTTGACTCTGGAGAGGTTAGACTTTAACTTATTGGTTGAAACTTCGTTAGTAGAAACCTTCGTTACCTCCACTGTTTATAAATCTTGTTGATTCAAATCGACACTTTCACGTTACCTGTCGATCTTATCTCTTTGAAAATACTTGCCTTTGATGTGAATTTTAGAAATCGATTGGTTAACTACTGATCATGCTTTTCATAAGGTCGTTAGCTTTCATATTCCTAACCAACCTGTTATGCGAATTCAAGCAACCAAACTACTAAAGTTAATCACTGTCATATCAAGCCATAAGTAAAGAGCCCCGAGCCTTTCGATGGTAACTTCCAAGTCTTAGAATACACCGAAGTCAGAATATCCGTAGGGGACGTCGCGAATAACAGTGGCAAGTTGATAAGTATCAATTTGACGTGCTATCCAAGTCTTGGATGAGAGTCACAGTTTTTTTTTCTATCGTTAATAAATTTCCTGACGTATTCTTGAAGACTTCTTAGCCCTACCCCAGTGCGTGAAATCGAATTTTGTATTGACCCTAGTACAAAACCCATTTCTAAAATCCTCAAATATTTTTCTTCACCCAAAACGAACGTAACATGCGCCAAAGACGTTACCTCAAGCTATTGAAGATTGCAACCATACGATTTAATATCATCGTGGAAGAGCGAACATTGTAGCTGACGCGTTGAGTAGAAGATCGTATGCGATTACGAGTGTGACATTGTTAATACAAAAACCCATTTCGTATAACTTACAAATGATGAAGATAGAGTTAAAGACACTAGGGACCCACGTGAAGATAACGAATATACGAGTAGAATCGACTTTAATCGATAAAGTTAAAGCCGCTCAAGCTACACACTCGAATCTGATGAATGTGAAGAAGAAGGTTCAAGAGGGCATTATTCTAGAAGAAAGAATCGATGAAGAGAGAAAATCTCAACCCTCGATTTTATTGGCCCATTTAAAATCCTTGATCGAGTAGGAACTGTGGAATATAGACTCGTTTTATCGCCAAGTATGTCGCATGTTCATAACATTTTTCACGTATCGATGTTACGTAAATATGTGGATGACCCGAACCACATTATTAAATTAGAACTAGACGAGATACGTAAATATGTACAGAAAACTTTTTATATAAAATAAAATATTTTTATAAAGTTATTTATTTTATTATACTATAAATAGAATATATGATATTCTATTATGCACAGTGTTTGCATAGTATCTGTATAGTGTTTACATAGTATCTGTATAATGTTCGCATAGTAAAATCTTTTTATATAAAATAGAATATTTTTATAAAGTTATTTATTTTATTATACTATAAATAGAATATATAATATTCTATTATGCATAGTGTTTGCATAGTATCTACATAGTATTTGCATAGTAAAATCTTTTTATATAAAACAGAATACTTTTATAAAGTTACTCATTTTATTAGATTATAAATAGATTATATTATATTTTATTTAAAAGATTTTGTTTTATTAGAATATTTTATTAATACTGCATAGTAAATCAATATGTACTGTCTGTTTAAAAGTAAATCAATCTGGACCGTTCATGAATTAGTTACTATTCAGTCTATTCTCCTATAAATAGAAGCTCATTCCTTCATTATTTCTTACGAATTCACTGAATCTCTTGAGAGAGAAACTATAGAGAGAATGAAGAAAAATGTATTCTGCTACTTCACTACTCCTATATCCAGTTTCTTCTAAGATAAGGGATATTATTTGTTGTACTCGTAAGGGGTATTATTTCTTTCGTATTCATGAAGAGAGCTATTGTTATTCTATTCCTTATTATTCTGTTAGAATAACCTGTATATGTGAAGTATCGCATACATGGTGAAATTCTTCTATTGTTCCATTCTTTATTATTATGTTGGAATAACCTGTTTATGCGAAGTACCGCATATATGGTAAAATTCTGTTGTTATTCCATTCTTTATTATTCTGTCAGAATATCCTGTCTGTGCGTATTACGCATGACCTGGTTCCATTATTTATTATTCTGTTGGAATAACCTGTCTATGCGGTCTATCGCATGCATGGTGAATTCTTCTGTTATTCCATTCTTTATTATTCTGTTGGAATAACCTGTCCATGTGGATTACCACATGCATGGTGAATGATCCTTTGTATTCATTCCTTATTAAATTGTGGAAATGATCTGTCTACGTGGATTACCACATGGCAGGCGAAAATCCATTTGTAGTTTCATATATTCTATTATATCAGTTGATTAAAGTTTTGGTTTCTATACTCCATGAAATTAGTAGAATATCCTGGATATTTGCGCTTCATCCAATATCTTTTCATGGAAATATTCTTCTGAGCATTCTTGAATTTTACTCCACAAAGTAGTATCATGTTGACAATTTGGACGTTATTGATTTCTGGATAAATTAATTCTTGAACTTGTTTTATTGAATTATTATGTCATTGCCATCATCCTCATATTTATATTATGTTGAAAGTCATCTGTGGCCTGTACTGCATAAATGGACTTGGTATGATTATGACCAGGGATTATTCGGTATAATCATGACCGTAATATTACAAATGATACGAAAAAAGTCCTCATTGGCCCGTAGTGCATTGATGGACAGTTTTTGGTATGATTATGGCTATGGATTCTCTTCAGCCAAGGGTTCAAAGATGATGGCATGATCAGGACCGTTGATGAAAATACGATTATCTTTGGCCCGTAGTGCATGGACAATTCATGGTCATGATACTAAAGAATATCCTTGGCCTGTAGTGCATGGATGATTTGATGATGTGGATTATTTATTAAGCTGACTCTAGGCGATAAAAGTGATGAAAAATCTTTTAAATCGTAGAAGATAATAGATTTTATTCTCTACTTGACTCTTCTAATGGAATGCTTGTTCCGCTGTAGTTAAACTTGATGTCTATTTTATTTTATCAGTTTAACATTGTTGAAGACTAATGATAATTTATTCTGCATTATCTTAGTTATAATAGTTCTTACTGGGCTAGTTGAGCTCACCCTTTTGCTTTCATTGTTCTCTTAAGGAAATCAGAACGTAGCAGGGACTAGTCGGGGATCGGAGCGACGGTCCAGATGATAGCATTAGTAGTCCTCACTGTTCTATGAAATAATGTGATAATAAATGTATTGAGGACTTAGTTTGAGTTTGAATACTGTCTAGAAGACAATATTTGTATTAAAACTCATAGCTCATGTTGTATATTTAAGATTGTATTTGTATTCTATACCATGTATTTGGCGACTCAGAATAGGTGATGTATACCTATTTTGGGGGCGTCACAATAGGATAGCGTTAACAGTTCTATATTGAAAGACTTGTAAACAAATCAATCTAACTCTTAAGAAAAGTCTAGCCAAGTTAAAACTGGCATCGACCCTTTCATAAAATAATTCATGCATTTCAGAACATGAATCATAGAAAACTTGACTAACACGGAGGTTAGACAAGCGTTAATAAAACTTGCCTTCAAGCGTCTTCGAATATAATATTCAACAATTTTTGCCCGTTACAATATCTACAGGATATTTTCACATAGCACACTGAGATTAGCTACTAACAATCTAACTTCATGGTTTTAACCAACTTCTTTCTCTTCTATGTCTTACTTGAATTTATTTCATTAATAGATGTCAATTCGACTTACTATACTTCATTACGGCTTGTTAATGTTCTTACGTTTATTAACCGAAACTCGATCATCATTGGTGAGGTACCAACGTTAACTACCATTCACGGTTTACTTATTTACACGCTTGCGTTCTTCGTTTAATTATTGCTAAACCATACTTAACCTTCTAACGTTATCACTTTATAAGTGATTTAAAGTTAGCCTTATCATGTACATTAAGTACATTCATGTCTTCCTATTGGTTTCATTTAATTGGAATTTACAAAACGTAAGTTGGTCAACCAATTCCCACTGTCGGCGCTGCGGCGCCAGACTCTAGTACACTATTGGCGCTGCGGAGTCAACTAACAGTAGCCAGAGCCCAGAGCCGGCGCTGCGGCGCGGACATTAATGCTGGGTTTGGCGCTGCGGCGCCACCCCTGTGACTTAGTTGGCTTTGATAGTTAAGTTTTTCTATGAACTTCCTGGCCTCATAAGTTATTCGTTTAACATCCGAAGTGGCTCATTCAAAAGCCCACAACTCACAAATTACCTACTCTAGGTGTTCATGCAAGAATCTTACATTTTTGAATCTATTATCTAAGAATTCACCTTTTGGTTCATTATCGAGCGTTTGTTTATCGTTCGTGAGCGTTCAATACTCATTTTATTTGTTCTAATTCGAAATTCGACAATTCTTGAGTTCACGACTCTCGAATGCCGTATCTCACGTGTTGACATTGAAAACTGAACTTTCCAAGTCACACGACAACTTTTGACTACTAATCCGAGATTTCTACGTTTTCGACGTTTAACGTCTATTTTCGTAAAATTCGCCATAACTTCGTTACTCGTGTTCTATAAGCCTAATCAAATGGAAAACTCCATTGATTCATATTCTACATCCTAACCAAGCAAGATGCACATACCCTATCTATGATGGCTTTCATTTCGTCCATCCACAACCAAGTTAACGTTCAAAGATTTCTACGGTTTAAACTTACGTAAACTCTTATAATTTCTACTTAATCATGACTTATCAATGTTTTGATCATTAATAGCCATCCTTATTTCTCCTAAAGAGACATGCTCCACCAATCTACGAATCTCTATGAGAAAGAAATCGAAAAGTTCGAAAACTAACGTTTATGAAATATTACCTTTTTCGTTCTTCGCGTTCTTGCTAAACTTCTTATATTTTGCGTCAAAGTAGATTAATCACTTGTTTCTAGCTCTTTCTCTCTCTAAATATATGTTGGCTAATATTTTTAAACTATCAAATGAACTAGCCAAGATTCTATTTATAGGAAACTCAAATGGAGGGCAAAATGGTCCAAAGGCCACCTCCTTACTATTCCCACCTCCTTAACAACTTAGCCACCAAGTAATCACTTTACTTGGTGGCCAAGTGGCCGGTCCACATAACCATAGGTCTTCCCATGGGTTTTACCCATCCCGTGACTCGCTGGTTCGATCCGCAGTTCAGTTTCTTGGATTAGGCTTAACTTAACTTAACATTGGGCCTTAACTTGGGCTTGCTTACATAATTTATTGGGCTTGATATAATCCAAGTCCAATTGGATTATACAAAGTTCTTAAACTCAAAATCTAATAAAAAAACTATTCACGTATTCGCATCGTTTAGTATTCATACGATATTCGTATTATACGTCGTACTATTCTTCATACCATACTCATATTCAAACTAGTATCATACTCGTATATCGTACGTATATTAATCCCTATCATTATATGCATTACCCTTTCTTCACAGAAATCACTTTCACTAACCCTTAGGTTTTAAGTCCGCAGGCGAAAACTTTGTTTGCCATAACTGAAATATTATTAGATATTCCATTACATCTTCATTCTCTATCATTACTCGTTTCTCAGAATTTCAAACCTAATCTCCGAGTCGAATTGGATGAATAGTGTTTTTATAGAAAATTCTCAGAAAACATTCATTTTCATCTTGAAAATTCAAAATAATTAATTCTAGCACATAGCCAAAATCCTAACCACATCCGCACATTCTAGGTCATAGAACGACCTTTAAATAGCTTACTCACATAAATAATCAATTAAATTCATTTAATTCAAATAATCAAATAAAAATTTAATTCATATAAGGATCTAATTTTTTCGGGCGTTACATTTTCTACACCTTATAAGGATTCTGTCCCAAGAATCTTGATATAATTACATAAACAAATGAGGAAACTTTTCCTTCATTTTACTCTCGAGCTCCCACGTTGCTTCTTCGGCATCGTGGTTACTCCAAATTACCTTTACTGAAGGTATTATCTCATTCCTCAAAACTTGTTCCTTCCTATCAGCAATTTGAACAGGAAGTTCTTCATACGTTAAGTCTTTTTCTATCTGAATAGACTCATAATCTATTATGTGTTTGTAGTCCGATTTATAAGGGCGCAACACTGACACGTGAAACACATTTTGTATTCTTTCCATCTGTGGAGGTAAGGCTACTTCATAAGCTACCTCTCCTACCCTTCTTAAAATTTCAAAAGGTCCTACAAACCTTGGACTTAACTTCCCTTTCTTCCCAAAACGTATCTTCCCTTTCCAAGGTGACACTTTTAGAAAGATATACGATCCTACTTTAAATTCCCTCGTTTCTCGATGAGGATCTGTATACTTCTTTTGTCTGTCTTGAGCTGCTACCAATCGAGTACGTATTAACTTAACCATGTTTGTCGTTTGTTGTACCATCTCTGGTCCCAACATTTGACATTCACCTACTTCATCCCAGCAAAGTGGTGTCCTGCACTTCCTCCCATAGAACGCTTCGTAAGGCGGCATACCTATACTAGCGTGAAAACTATTGTTGTAAGCGAATTCCACCAAAGGCAGATGTTTGTCCCAACTCCCTTTAAAATCCATAACGCAAGATCTTAACATATCTTCTAGCGTTTGAATTGTCCGTTCACTTTATCCATCCGTCTGTGGATGATACGCCGTAGTCAATCTCTACTGCGTTCCTATTTGCTCTTGCAAACTTCTCCAGAAGTTTGACGTGAATCGTGGATCACGATCGGACACAATCGAAACAGGTATTCCATGTATATATATATAATTTCCTTGACATAAAGCTTAGCTAACTGCTCTAGGTTATACCTAACTCCTATTAGAAGAAAGTGAGCCGATTTAGTTAATCGATCCACTATTACCCAAATAGCGTCGCATCCTTTTCTTGTTGTTGGAAGTCCCACTACAAAGTCTATGGTAATATGCTCCTATTTGCACTCTGGAATTTCTAGTGAATGCAATAACCCACTCGGTCGTTGGTGTTCAGCCTTAACTTTCTGACAAGTTAAGCACTTACTTATATATTTTGTGATCTCCCTCTTCATGTTCGACCACAAAAAGTTCTAACGAAGGTCTTGATACATCTTAGTACTACCAGGGTGTATCGAGTACCTCGAACTATGGGCCTCACACATAATCTCTTCTTTTAAATCGAAATTATTTTGAACCTAAATTCTTCCTTCAAAACAAAGTAAACCTTCTTTATCATCTGTTAAGGATAATACAGGTGCCTCACTTAACCTCCTTTTTAGTTCTTAAAAACTCTTCTCACACATTTCCGTCCACACATACTTTACTAACTTCCTTGTCAGATTTGTCAACGGAGTAACTATTTTAGAAAAGTCCTGAATGAACCTTCTATAGTATCCCGCAAACCCTAGAAAACTCTCAATTGGAGCTTTCGGTTGCTCCCTCTCATTCAGTGCTTCCACCTTCGCTAGATCTACGGATATGCCATCTTTATCTAAAACATGCTCTAGAAACTGCACTCGTTCAAGCCAAAATTCACACTTAGTGAATTTTGCATACAACTTCTCCCTCCGTAGCATTTCCAACACTATCTTTTAATGTTCAACATGATCTTCTGGCGTCTTAGAATAGACTAAAATATCATTAATTAACACTACAACGAACTTGTCCAAATACTGTTTGAACACTCTATTCATCATATCCATGAATGCGGCTATCGCATTCGTCAACCCAAACGACTTAACCAGAAACTCATAATGACCATAACGAGTTTTGAACGCCGTCTTAGGTACATCCTCCTTCCTTTCAGCTGATGGTACCCCGTATGCAAATCTGTCTTAGAAAAATACTTTGCACCTTTCAACTGATCAAATAGATCATCGATCCTGGGCAACAGGTATTTATTCTTAATTGTTAATTTGTTCAACTCTCGATAGTCGATACAAAGTCATAACGACCCATCCTTCTTCTTTACAAATAATATCGGTGCTCCCCACGGAGACACACTCAGTTGCATGTACTTTCTATCTAATAGTTCATGTAGTTGAATCATTAATTCCTTCATCTCTACTGGCACCATCCTATATGGTGCCCTTGAAACTGGTGTTATACCCGGTACCAAGTCAATCACAAATTCGACCTCCCTATCCGGCAGAATACCTGGTAACTCCTCCGAAAATACATCTGCGAACTCTTGAACTACAAATATCTGTTCCAATGATGCTCATACTCTTTGGGTATCTACCACATGGCACAGGTAACCCTTACACCCCTTCTTCAACATCTTCCTAGCTTGTGTCATGGTTAGACAACAAGAGCGTCCCGGTGATTTATTACCGTAAAACACCATCTCAGGTTACTTAGAAAGCCATAGGTTTACACTCTTTTTATAACAATATATTATCACTCTATAGTTAATTAACCAATCCATACCGAGAATTACATCGAATTCTCTCATCCTTATCGGTAAAAGATCTACTGATAATCTGTTACCTCTAATATCTACGAAACAATTCCTATGAATGTGTTTAATGGGAATTATCTCCTCGTTTACTACCTTAATGTCAAAAGGTATGTCTAGTTTTTTAGGGTTTAATCCTAGTTGTTTAGCAAATCCACATGCTATAAAAGAACAAGTAGCACCCGAGTTAAATAACACATAAGCATTTATTTCATTGACTGGAATGATACCTGCTACTACATCCCCTGATGCAATTGCATCTTGGATAGTCATATTAAAAGTTCGGGCTGAGGGTCTACTCGTTGATGGTGTTGGTCCAGTAATGGCTAACTTACCACTACTAGAACCCTTACTACCCTCTGACCCTTTCTTTGGACAATTTCTTGCCAAGTGGTCCACCGACCCACAAACAAAATAGCCACGGTTTTTCTTAGGATTAGGACAGTTGGGTGATATGTGACCCTCCTGCCCACAGTTATAACAACCCAATTTCCCTTTCAGACAAACTCCTAGATGAGTCTTTGCATATGTCTTGCATGCCTTCATCCTACGTTTAGGATCCCCTTGTTTTACCCCAGGATTCCCAGAGTTAAAATTCATTCTTTTAGGTAGGTTTCCATTGCCACTAGCTCCATCCACCTTGGATCCTCCCTCTCATTTACCCTTATTCTTTCTTTCTTTGTGGTATTGGGTCAACGTCTCACTACCACCCTCTGCTATATTTACATTTTCCAGAATGGTTCCATAGGAAGCACTCTAAAATACTGAAATCCTAGTATAGAGAAGGGTTTCAGGCCCTGCTCAAACCTACGAGCCTTTCTCTCTTCTGTGTCCACTTGATGTGGAGCAATCCTTGCCAATTCATTGAATTTGGTTGCATACTGGGGAACCGTCATGTTCCCCTGCTTAAGTTCTAGGAACTTAATCTCCATCCTACCCTGCATGCTAGTAGGAAAGTAGTTCTCGAAGAATACCTTCTTGAACTGTTACCAAGTAACAACACCTGTTCTAGCCCCACCCTGGTGAGCCTCCCACCAAAAGTTAGCTTCCCCCTTCATCATGTAAGTCGTAAAAGAAGTCATTTGCGTCTCAGCTACGTTTGTAATAACAAACGCCTTTTCTATTACTTTACCCATGTCTGGCCCTCCATTGGGTCCGTCGTTTCCTTGAACTTAGGCGGACCTACACTTTTAAATTTCTTAAAGGTAGTCGTTCTGGCTACCCTAGGTCCTGCTGGTGTTCTACCCCCAATTTGGTTAAATGCAGCCGTTAATAAATTAACGAACTCTTGCATAGGATTATTTGGACCCCCTTGGTTATCATTTTGTGATGCAGCTTCCTGATTACGTTGTCTTCTTCTTGGCGAAATTTTTGATTAAATAAATAAAGTTTTATTATTACTCATTTGCTTACTTAGTTATTATTCGTTGTACAACTGAACAATAACTCATACACAACAAAGCACATTAAATAAAACTTCATTATATTCATATGCTTCTTTATAGTCAAAACTATTTATAATTTGTTTTCCATGGCCAAAAGCTATTATATTTCTATCCCGCGATTGACTTTCACAAAAATTGGGATTTACAAAAAGACTACCCTTTAATTATACAAAAGAGGGTTTCACGTCACTACACAAAAGTATTTACCGCTCTAACTCCTAATACTGCCTAACGGCATTCTCATGTTTCTCATTCGCCATAATCGACACAATGTCCCGACTTATAGTATGTCGAGTCTGTCCCGACTCAATGGAATAATAAGCTACTTTTAGCTTAAAATCCTCGTGCGCACTGTCATTGATATATGACATCCGTGCTATTTTCTGGTCTTTCTCAACCAGTTTCTTACGAAGTTCTACGACCTCATTCTTATAGTCCCTAGCCTTATCTGTCATGAGCACCTTCTCCTCATGCTCTTACTCAAAGTCTAATTCTGCAAACTCCTTGGCCTCATAGAGATCACTAATCTCCTCCTTCTAGTTGTGCACAATATTGTGCAGTTGCACGTTATGGTCCAGCACCGAGAGATACAATGCCCTCATTGTAGCTATAGGTGTTGGCTCTAGTGTAGGCCTCATCGTATTAACCGATGTTTCCTCCACGTCATCCTCTACATCTGTCATCATATTAAGATATGATGCCAATCCCATAGTCCCCTCGAAATAATCCTCCTCCAAAAAATACTCCTCTGGCTCTAATTCTTCTAGAATCACTAATGGTATCTCCATTACAAGCATAGGTACAGGCTCTACTCTGTTCACACACTCCTCGCTCACCACGTGTATATCTCTATACATCAAGCTATCGATCGACATCTACAATAACACATAACATGTTGATTAGTACATAATACACAATAATATAAGCACAAATCACATTTAATTTATTTAGGGTTAATTTTCATCTTTTAAATCTTTTGGTACTGAGTTTCCTCAATACCTTATTAACTCATTCGACATAAGTAAAGCTCGAGTTTACTTTCTTCGGACTTTTCCTTCCTTAATGAGGTTATTAGCCTAAGGTTCTTCCACCCTTAAGTTTTTAACCTAATGCTTTGATACCAACATGTGACTACCCCAAATTCGGGTATCTTCCAATTCGACGGATGGTGCTACACGGTACAATTATTTGTACAGTCATTCCATTGAAACAACAACAAAATGATTGTATTTACTATCTTCCTATTATAATAATAATAAATCCTTTCCCAGGTTCATAAACCGAATACATTCTTTGTTATTCATAAGTATATTACATACAAATACACTAGTCTATCATAGGATAATTAATTATCCATCTTAGCTTTGTCTTTATCTCTATTAGAACTCTCAGTTCGTTCGGCTTTAGCGGCAATCATATAATTCAAGCAAGAAGTGAGCATAACTAGCTCATCAAGTCTAACAAAGGATAATATACATACTATATCGAGAATTATATGATTATCTTCAATAACTGAACAAATAGCTATGAATTACTATGAAACATTGACTAGCATTTCTTATTTCCTGCCAGCGATTCCAAAGTATATATAATAGCTTAGGAATTATGAACCGGTCAAAATACCATGAACATACTCTTTTCGTTTTCATACATGAAAAGGACATTCCGGCACTAAGGATGTACATCCGGCATTACTTACGAGCGCTTCTAAGTGATCAGCCTATAGTACTCTATGTTGATCAACATTCATCCGTTAAATGTATTTACGTTTAAGTTTTGGCAACCTCGCGTACCCATCCAATAATCGATGAAAATACATTTGTTTGTTCATAGACAAACTTGCCTTTAAATCCGTACCAAATACTTGGCATAGGATAGCGTTAACTGTTCAATATCGAAAGACTTGTAAACAAATCAATCTAACTCTTAAGAATAGTCTAGCCGAGTTAAAACTGGCATCGACCCTTTTATTAAACAATTCATGCATTTCAGAACATGAATCACAGAAAACTTGACTAACACGGAGGTTAGATAAGCGTTAAGAAAACATGCCTTCAAGCATCTTCGAATATAATATTCAACAATTCTTGCCCATTACAGTATCTACATGATATTTTTACATAGCACACTGAGATTAGCTACTAACAATATAAATTCATGGTTTTAACCAACTTCTTTCTCTTCTATGTCTTACTTGAATTTATTTCATTAATATATGTCAATTCGACTTACTATACTTCATTACAGCTTGTTAATGTTCTAACATTTATTAACTGAAACTCGATCATCATTGGTGTGGTACCAACTTTGACTACCATTCACGGTTTACTTATTTACACGCTTGCGTTCTTCGTTTATTTATTGTTAAACCACACTTAACTTTCTAACGTTATCACTTTATAAGTGATTTAAAGTTAGCCTTATCATGTACATTAAGTACATTCATGTCTTACTATTGGTTTACATTTAATTGGAATTTACAAAACCTAAGTTGGTCAACCAATTCCCACTGTCGGCACTGCGGCACCAGACTCCAGTACACTATTGGCGCTACGATGCCAACTGACAGTAGCCAGAGCTCAGAGCCGACGCTGCGGGACGAACATTAATGCTGGGTTTGGTGCTGCAGTGCCACCCCTGTGCCTCAGTTGGCATTGACAGTTAACTTTTTCTACGAACTTCCCGGCGTCATAACTTATTCGTTTTACATCCGAATTGGCTCATTCAAAAGCCCACAACTCACAAATTACCTACTCTAGGTGTTCATGCAAGAATCTTACATTTTTGAATCTGTTATCTCGAAATTCACCTATTGGTTCATTATCGAGCGTTCTTTTATCGTTCGTGAGTGTTTAATACTCGTTTTCTTCATTTTAAGTCAGACTTCGACGATTCTTGAGTCCACGACTCTTGAATGCCGTATCTCACGTGTTGACATTGAAAACGAAGTTTCCAAGTCACACGACAACTTTTGAATACTAATCCGAGATTTCTACGTTTTCGACGTTTAACGTCTATTTTCGTAAAATTCGCCATAACTTCGTTACTCGTTTTCTATAAGCCAAATAAAATGGAACACTCCATTGATTCATCATCTAAATCCTAACCAAGCAAGATGCACATACCCTATCTATGATGGCTTTCATTTCGTCCATCCACAACCAAGTTAACGTTCAAAGATTTCTATGGTTTAAACTTATGTAAACTCTTATGATTTCTATTTAATCGTGACTTATCTGTAAGACCCCGAATTATATGAAATGAAAGTATCCATTTTCTTATAATTATTATTCTATTTAATAAATGGTTAAAATGATAAAAGGTTAAAGTTAAGGGTGATATTTGAAAATTTTGCAATGTAAGCAAGTTAATATAAAATATTCGTTGTGTCGGGGAATATTCGATTGGTCGGGGAATATTTGTTTTAACAGAGAATATTCGTACGACGACACAATCATTGGTGGACCCCACAACGGAAGTATTGTCGTAAATAGAAAATGATAGAAATATCTTTTTATAAAAATAACGGCGAAAGTTTTACCGTTAAACTGTTGAACTACCCAGTGATAAAAGTTACAGTAATACGTGTGGTTGCATAGTAACACACGGTATTGATTATTGATGCTTGCGTAAGAAGCCACTCAGTTTACTCAATTATTGCTACAGTAATTGTTGCATAGTATCTCACGTTATTTGATTCAATTATTGTCACAGTATCGTCTACATAATAGTTTATATTATTAAATTAATAATTGAGGCAACAAAGTTATTCATATTATTATTTGTAATATTGACGATGTCTAGAAAGTTCTGTCGAGGAGAGGTTTGGTCACCTAATTGCGCGCCAATAGGGAGAAATCCTTATCGAAAAGCCCCCTCTTTCGTGAGAATGATATGGTTGTTAAATATTGTGAGTTATAATATTAATGATGAATAATTGTTGAAGTATTAAGAATGTGTTTATTAAAGATAAGTGAATTACAAAAGTTAGAGGAGAATAATGCAAACTTGGAAAACTTTAGGGTACTAAAGTGTAATAAGTTAAATTAATTTAGACCATTAGTGGTGGTTTTAATAGTAAATCAATCTGGACCATTGGTGGTGGTTTTAATAGTAAATCAATATGGATCGTCGATGGTGGTTTTAATAGTAAATCAATCTGGACCGTCGATGGTGGTTTTAATAGTAAATCAATCTGGACCGTCGGTGGTGGTTTTAAAAGTAAATCAATCTAGTTCGTCGGTTGTGATTTTAATAGTAATTAATCTGGACCGTCCGTTCTAATAGTAAATCAATCTAGACCGTTTGTGAATTAGTTACTATTTAGTCATTTCTCCTATAAATAGAAGCTTAATTCTTCTTTCATTCTCACCAATTCACTGAGACTCACAAGAGAAACTATAGAGAGAGAAACTATAGAGAGCAAGAAGAAGAGTATTCTGTTATTTCACTATTGTAGTATCCAGTTTTCTACTAAGGTAAGGGGTGTTATTTCTTTCGTATTCATAAGGAATACTATTTTTTTTCGTATTCATCCTTTAATATGTCAGAATAACCTGTCTACGCGGATTACGTACCGTATGACAGTTGAAAATCCATTTGCAGTTTCGTATGTTATTTCTTTTCATATTCTTAAATCTAAACTTATTATGGTAAGCATTGCTTCTATAATCCTTAAAATTAGTGGAATATCTTTGAGTTTTCCGCTTCATCCAGTATCGTTTCGTTGGAATTTGATATGAACTTTCTTATTAAATATCAATATTTTCACCGGGGTACTATTGACGGGTTACTATTCACCCGGTTACTATTTACTAAAATATTATTCACTTGGGTATTCGGGACACTTTTTATGTCGGGGTAATATTCACGAGTTACCATTCACCCAATTACTATTCACTCAAATATTATTAACTCGGGTATTCGGGGCACTTTTCATGCTGGGGTACTGTACTATTCACGGGTTACTATTCTTGAAGTACTATTCATGGGGTATTATTCACCGAAAAATTTATTTCTTTTCTGTCAAAATTATTTTTGATACATGGATATTATTCTTAAATTTTACTCCACAAAGCAGTATCATGTTGATAATTTGGACATTATTGAATTCTGGATAAATTAAATTATAAATCTTTAAAATTTATCTATTGCTTTATTTTAATTAAATTCTTATATCATTGTCATCATCCTCATGCTTATATTGTGATGAAAGTCATCTTTGGCTTATATGCATAGATGAACTGTTCATTGGTATGATTATGACCAGGGATCAGTCGGTATAATCATGGCCCGTAATGTTACAAATGATGTGGTAAAAATTCTCATTGGCCTGTAGTGCATTGATGGACAGTTGTTTGTATGATTATGACCAGGGATTATTCGGTATAATCATGACCATTGATAATTACATGAATATCCTTGGCCCGTAGTGCATGGATGATTCGATGATGTGGTTTATTTATTAAGCTGAGTCTCAGCGATAAAGTTGATGAAAACCTTTTTAAATCATAGAAAATAGTAGATTTCATGCTCTACTTGACTATTCTAATGGATTGCTTGTTCCGCTGCAGTTAAACTTGTTGTCTATTATATTCTATTAGTTTAACATTGTGAAGGCTAACGATAACTTATTATGCATTATCTTAATCATAATATTTCTTACTGGGCTAGTTGAGCTCAACCTTTTACTTTCATTATTCTCTTCAAGAAATGAGAACATAGCCAGGACTAGTCGGGGAACGGAGTGATGGTCTGAGATGGCTATTTTAGTAATCCTCACTATTTAGTGTGATAATAAATGTAATGAGGATTGAATTTGAGTTTGGATATTGTCTATGAGACAATATTCGTGTAAAAACTCTCAGCTTTTGTTGTATAATTAAGTTTGTATTTGTATTCTATACCATGTATTTGGCGACCCAAGATGGGTGATGTATACCTATTTTGGGGGCGTCACATTATCAATGTTTTGATCATTAATAGCCATCCTTATTCCTCCTAAAGAGACATGCTCCACCAATTTACGATTCTCTATGAGAAAGAAATCGAAAAGTTTGAAAACTAACGTTTACGAAATATTACCTTTTTCGTTCTTCGCGTTCTTGCTAAACTTCTTATGTTTTGCTTCAAAGTAGATTGATCACTTGTTTCTAGCTCTTTCTCTCTCTCTCTCTCTCAATATTTGTTGGCTAATATTTGTAAACTACAAAATGAACTAGCCAAGCTTCTATTTATAGGAAACTCAAATGGAGGGTAAAATGGTCCAAAGGCCACCTCCTTACTATTTCTACCTCCTTAACAACTTAGCCACCAAGTAATCACTTTACTTGGTGGCCAAGTGATTGGCCCACATTTCCATGGGTCTTCCCATGGGTTGCCCATGGGTTTTACCCATCCCGTGACCTGCTGGTTCGATCCGCGATTCGGTTTCTTGGATCGGGCTTAACTTAACTTAACATTGGGCCTTAACATGGGCTTGCTTACATAATTCATTGGGCTTGATATAATCCAAGTCCAATTGGATTACACAAAGTCCTTAAACTCAAAATCCAATAAAAACTAATCGTATTCTACACGTATAACTCACGTATTTGCGTCGTTTAGTATTCATACGATATTCGTATTATACGTCGTACTATTCTTCATACCATACTCGTATTCAAACTAGTATCATACTCGTATATCGCACAAAATCATTATACACATTACCCTTTCTTCGCAGAAATCACTTTCACCAACCCTTAGGTTTTAAGTCCGCAGGCGAAAACTTCGTTTGCCATAATTGAAATATTATTGGATATTCCATTACATCTTCATATTCTATCATTACGCGTTTCTTGGAATTTCAAACCTAATCTCTGAGCCGAATCGTGTAACGAATATGTTGTTTGTGTTGTGATTCTGAGGACATAATCCTTATAAGAGGGGAATGATATAACATTCCATATTTTTAAATGTAAGTTATAAATATTTATTGATTTATATAAATATTTATTGGATGCGTTTATTATTGAATAAGTAATTGTTCAATTTGATTGAGTTGTTTTAGTTAATTATTTATTTGTTAAATAAATTATGTGTTATGTGGATTGAGTTATGTGATTAAGTGATTTATTTCATAAATTGTTATTTCATAAAGTGTGACAGATAACTATATGATAAAGAGTTATTAAAATAAATTAAAGTCATTTTAATTTTGTTTTGCCAAACAAGGTGTAAGTATATTAATCATTTAAATTTTTAATGGTTTGCCAAACAAAGCCTTATGGCTTTTGAATTTCTTTTGAATTTAAATTATTAATTAAATAAATAAAATATATATAATATATATTATTTTGGGTAACTGCTAAATTAATACGATCATTAGTTGAGCGTCAGTTTTATACGTTTTAGTTTTAAAGGTAAGCATTGGTTTTAGTTAATATTACGTATATGCTATTTTGGCTTAAGCCTAATCAACATTTGAAGTTTGTCTGAGATAGTTGAGAGAGAGACAGAGAGAGGAAAGCTCTGAGATTATCATTATCAGTGAACAACAAAGTTTTCTAAAATTAACAAAAATGTAGGTGCTTATAACCTTAAATTATGTGTATGTAATCATATATGTTTCACGCTATATACTTACTGTGAATTTGATAGTCTGTGTTCTTGAAAGTCATTCACTATGTTAAGGTTTTTACCAAAAATTATCTGTAAAACATGTTCTAGAATTGGTTATGATGTTATGTGTTTTTATTGTTATATATATATATATATATATATATATATATATATATATATATATATATATATATATATATATGTGTGTGTGTGTGTGTGTTGTATGCTAAATTATGATTTAGAAAGGGAATTTGGTTATATATATATATATATATATATATATATATATATATATATATATATATATATATATATATTATGATTTCATGATAACAAAAATTGTGAACTAATACGCGAATTGAACCTTGTATAAGTTAATTGAACTATACATGTTAATTTGTTAGATGTTGGCATACTTGTATTTCAAAGGAATCAAATTTGGTTGATAACAATGAAAATTTCGTTCACTGTACTTTAGATATCAACAATGGAGTTTTGAGTTTTAATTAAAAATTATTTTAGTGATTTAAGTCCTTTAAATTTGTTGTTCAATTGTTGAAAATTGGTATATGGATAATTGTTAGCAATTATGTGTAGTTTATTTTAGTTATACGTGTTGTTTGGGGCAAATTATTATTACAAATTTAAGACAGTAGCTTTGGGCTCTGTTCTTCTTTTTGGTTCTGTGAGTTTCGGCGCCCCAGCGTCAAAATTCACGCCCCAGCGTCAAAGTTCGCGCCCCAACGCCAAAAATGGGCCAGTAGTTCACGCCCCAATGCTGTAACTCGTGCCCCGGCGCTAGTACTCGCCCCCCGGCGCCACTGATCTGCGCCCCGACGCCAGAAAAGTTGTCTGAGTTGGACAGTTTTGACCTCCTGTAGTAAAATGGCCATAACTTTCTCATACGAACTCCGATTGAGTTGATTCAAGATGATCCAGAACGAGGACGAATAGACGTACAACTTTTATGCTTTAATGTTTTTAATTTGAGGTCTGTAACAGTATTAAAAATGGCCATCTTTAGGACTATTATGTATTTGGAGCCAATCGGAGGACGTCGGGATGCACGAATGCAAGTGCAACCCTTTGTGTATTAGTATAACTTAATGATAACATGTTGGACATGTAATAGGATGTTGTATCAAGTTGTTAATGTGCATGTGGTGCAATGGCATGATCACTTAAGTAGTTGTAATAAAGCTAAAAAGTAATGTTCATGAAAAGATGTGATGTTGTTTAAACTTAAACTTAGTCAGTAGCTATACTAAGAGTAATAAAGTAACTCATAAAGGTAATGTTAGTGTAACTAATGTGTATTTTTAATACATATGGTATGTGTAGGACTTGGGGTGAATGTGAATAGTAATTGTTTAACCTACGCACGAGGCAAGTTCCCTAACCTTTGTTACTTTATTATTCAGCAAGGTTGCTTTTCACTGTTATGTTATACTTAAGCAAGTTTTCTAATTCTAAAGCTTCGTTATGCAAAATTCATATGCTATACTTTATTGAGTAAAGTATTTCCATTAAGCAACTTCATTGTATCCAGTTATTCACGATGAGACAAAATTCTCATCTCTGCACTTTCGTTGAGATAGTTATTATGATTATGCAAGTTTTCTTAACTCTAAACTTGTTATATTAGCATGCAAGTACCTTTAGTTTATAGTTTAAGCTATTATTTGTTGTGCATGCTTGATATTAAATTCTAAGATGTAACCTTAGCTTAATGTTATTCAAAGCAATGTATGATGTGTTATTCAATAGTTATGCTATTAGATTATCCCTAAAGCATGAACTTAGAACGAAAGACTTATTTAGTTATGATTATTCAATAACATAGTATTATTATCTTTTATTAAACTATTCCTTAGTTGATGTCCGTTGAATTCTAAATTACCTTAAAGTGTATCCAAACCAAACTATCTTTGGGGCGGACTTGTACTCAAAATACTGAGATGAACAACCATAGATAGGGGTTACGCTTAGTTTTGTACTTTGCGCTGAAATGTTTGTATACAATACATGTACGAAGGGTTGATCCCCCTAAGTACCTTAAAGTCATTATGGTCATATGACTGTAAAAGTTTAAGTTGAAAGATTACTTATAACTGTGGACAAGGTTCGTGGTCATTAGACCCTCAGTGAATGTTAAGATGTTAATAGAACCTATTGTTCAGTTCTATTGAGCCCCTGAATGGGCAGAGAATGTAAAAGTTATTCATTGTTATTTCAAGTGAGCTTTGTTTGCTCACTCTTGCCTGTATAATCCTTACAGCTAAAGATGGAAAGGGTGACGTACCTAGCATCAGTAAAGGAAAGGGAAAGATGAACAAGTACTAAAGACTTGTAATAGTTTTGATAGTTTTATTATCAGACTTTGGTTTAAGGAATGTAATGAAGTTTATTTAAAGTTTCCGCATGAATGATTGTATGTAAAGGTTAGATAACCTGGGAGATATTATTTTATGTAATCCTTGTATGGGCAGCTTTATTATTCAATTTTTATTTATGATTGGGTAGTTATAAATGAATGTTTTGATTGCGTGAACACCAAATCTTGAGGTAATGAAGTACCGAGATTTGGGGGTGTCACAGGTTGGTATCAGAGCTTTAGGTTATGAACCTTAGGTGGGGGGAAAAACCTTAGGAAATAACCTTTGAAAAGATAGTAGAGATAACTCTTATCGAATTTTTAAGGAAGAGATAATAAAACACTTATGTGCTTATGTGTTTACAACTTATGTGGTCGTGAGTGTCGAGTAAAATGATTAATAACTAAAACTTTAAAATTTTGTTGTCAGGATGACTAATGTTGGAGAATCCAGTTAGGCTAGGGAGGAGGGACCTCAAATGCCTATAGAGGAGGAGCCTCGCGACATTCAGGTAGTTTGGGAACAACTACTGCTACGGGAGTCAGCCCCGTTGGTCACAGTAGTTGAAGATGAGGATGATGATGTGTTGACGGATGAGGAGGATCCCGTGGAGTTGCCACAGGAGGATGAAGATAACGAGGACGAGGAGGAGGAGACTCCACTAACCTCGATGGCTGCTCGTATGTGTGATGAAGTCTACGACCGTAACGTGGAACTTCAGGACACAGTTGAGGAGTTTCAGGAGATAGTAGCGGAACAACAGACTGCAATGACACAGAAGGACGATGACATCCAGGTTCGAGATGAATGTCTAACTAATGCTGAAGAAAAGCTGATGTAGACTGAAAGAGAGAAGGAACAACTGATCGAGATGGTCGTGGAACTGAAGAAAAAGCTGAATGAAGCAGCTACCAAGAGGGCGAGAGCTGAAGACGCATACGAGGAAGCTTATCAACGAACTGGAAGAGCAGTAAGGGACGCACAAGCAAAGAGGATGAAGATGGAAAAGATGGATAAAGTATTCAATACCGTGATCAATCGAGCTCAAGATCGGGTCATGGGTTATCCAATTCAGTTCGAGACTCTGCCATCATACGTGTTAGATCACCGAACCATGTTCCGTGTTGTAGAAGAAGAGCGTCAAAAGGCTACTGATTATCTTAATAGATCATCGTAGGAAATCTGTCTGTTTTGCAAGTAATAAGTGTTAAATAATGTGTAAATCCCGGGTGTTAAGTAACCATGGGATATGAGAATGATGATGGTGTCCTGTAACTTTTGTAGTTCAGGAAAGGAATGTAAATGGCAGTGATGCTATTATTGTTATGTTTTTCGAAGTTATGATGAATAAATAAAAAGCTATTATTTTATTCAAAAGTGTTATGTGGTTATTTTTTTTATGGAGGCAAGTTAATTAGAAAATACTTAAAGAAGTTAGGTAATAGTCTAATAGATGTTTTTTTTTCTAACAGAAAATGCCTTCCAGACGTGATCCACCCCGTCAGAGAACCAATGCGAGAACTAACAATAACAATGTTGAGGATAATCCCATCCAACAACTACTGACATTACTAACAGGAGCGTTGCAGAACCAACCTCAAAACCAAGGCACAACGTTTAAGGAGTTTAAGGCGGTTGGACCACCTGAATTCCGTGGGTCAATGAATCGGTCGAGGCACAGACCTGGATTATGGAGATTGAGAAGATATTTGAAGTCGCTAGGGTAGGGGATGAATAGAAGATTGCTTTTGCAACATTCATGTTGAAAGCAGACGCTAGTTATTGGTGGCAGGCCAATAAAACCAGGGAAGGACCAGGAGTGATGACTTGGGATAGGTTTAAGGAGTTATTCTTCGAGACCTACTTCCTAGAGAGTTCTAAGAGTTAGTTAGAGGTTCAGTTTTTGGAACTGAAGCAGGGAGCGATGACGATGTCTGAGTATGCTGTGAAATTCAACGAATTGGCGAGGTTTGCGCCATATCAAGTCAGCACAGACGAGTGTAAAGCAAAGAGGTTCGAATAGGGACTGAAGCCCTGGCTGTACAGTAGGGTTTCCCTGTTCCAGTTGAAGACGTTTGCAGCAGTGATGGAGAAGGCTATACTCGCTGAAGGTGGAGGCGAGGCAGTGACAAAATTCAATCAAGAGCAGAAGAAAAAGAAGAATGAGGTGGAAGTGAAGAATGGTAGTGGAGGCAATGGAAATGGCAATAACAACAACAACTTGAAGAGGAAGTGGAACGGAAACGGGGGTACTAGAAACCAGCAGAGTAACCAACAGTTTAGGAAGTTTAAAGCATGTGCTATATGCGGGAGGTTTCATAAGGGTGTGTACTTGATGGGGAAACGTGCATGTTTTAACTGTGGCCAGGAGGGTCACATCGCCTCAAATTGCACCCAACCCAAGAAGAATGTCTATTTTACATGTGGATCCAAGGATCATTTTGCTCGTGAATACCCTCAGAAGAAGGTCGGAGAAACAGTAAGAAGTAAGGGAGGCAGCAGTGGAGGTACTTGGGCCATTGCTGGACCTACAGCGTCAAACAAACCCACAGCCAGATCTTTCAACATGACTGTGCAAGATGCTGTGCAATCAAAAGACGTGGTGTCAGGTATTATCCCAATCAATGATATTAATGCTTATGTACTATTTGATTCGGGTGCTACTTGTTCGTTTATATCTGACGAATTTGCTAAAAGGTTAGAATTGCCTAGAGAAGAACTAAATTTCCCTTTGAACATAGAAATTGCGAATAGGGAGGTGATTCTCGTTAGGTTTGTATACAAGAACTGTAGAGTGAACATTAAAGGGAATATCCTGATGGTAGATTTAATTCCGATTAGACTCGGGGAATTTGATGTAATTTTGGGAATGGATTGGCTATTCAAATATGGAGCAGTAATTAATTGTCACAAGAAGTGTGTAAACCTTATGACTCCGTCAAAGGTAGTTTTTCATGGTAGCAAATCGCCTAGACAAATGAAATGTCTGACGATTATGCAGGCCAAGAAGTTGTTGAGTCAAGGTTGTGTGGGTTATTTGGCTTACATGGTCGATACTCAGAAGAAGGGTGTAAAACTGGAGGAGATACCAGTGGTTAGAGAACTCATAGATGTATTTTCGGAGGATTCGCCAGGACTTCCGCCTGATAGAGAGATTGAGTTCGTAATCGATTTAGTGCTAGGAACTGCACCGATATGGAAGGCCCCGTATGGAATGGCTCCAGTAGAAATGAACGAACTCATGGTGCAACTACAAAAACTGCTGGACTGTGACACCCCCAAATTTGGGTTACCTGACCCCCGAATTTGGTGTTCACGATCCACAATATAATAACATCTAACTACCCATTTAAATATAAACAGGAATACATAACTCATTAACATAAGTTGTTAATACATAAGTCCCAGGTCCACTAACCTTAACATTACAGAAATACCCCTTTAGATATACAAAAAGGGTTTACAATACAATATAACATAATAATATTGTTCATTATAACTACTTCAACATCTTGCCTTTGCCTTTGATCTTCTTTGACCCGTTGGCCTCTTCGTTCCTAGCTGAAATGTTTTATTTATAGCAAGGGTGAGCAACAAGTTTGCCCCGCAAGTTAAGACATAAAATAAAGGTATATGAATCAATAAGAACATACTATCTATTTTGATAGAATGAAACTAAAGTTCAGGGAACTTTGAAATAGCTGAACAAATCGTTATTCAATAACAATTCTTCTTGTATTCTAGGCAACGCAATAATTTGATAATGAAAGAGTACAACGCTTTCAAAGTTTCTACGATATTCTATTGAATACTGAAGAATCAATTCTAAGCAATAACAATGTGGAATAATTTCCATATTTATGCTGAGTGATCCCACCAGATCTTAAAACTTATTTTCTCGGGTATCTATCAAAGATTTACTTTGATAAATACGCAGGCGTATCAGATAACCATAAAGATTAAATCATACCCCTCTACAAGTACTTAGAGCCGGCCAACTCCTTGTACCCTATATTATGCATAATACTTAAAAGGCGTAATGGTCGAATATACGAACCAAAATGTTCCTTTATATAAAAAGGTTGTTCTTCTCAGTCTCAAAATCATGATTTTTGATTTAACAATGAAATACTGTGATTTCAAATTCTATCTACTTATTGATCTAGCCGAAACAATTGGCATCGATCTATCAATAACAATTGATTTATCTTCTCGTATTTATCAAGTTCTAACAAATGTTCGTCTAGCTAGAATAATTAGCTAAGACATTTCTCAGTATAATTTGACAATAAACAGGAATTATCTGTACTGTCAATATTAGTTTCTACAGATATAAATATCCAACAACAGTAATTCTACGAATATATATTTTTTTGAATCAGTAATTCAATTTTAATTATTAATCATGCACTAACTGCGAATAATCAATAATAACTTCACTGGACATGGTATAATTAGCAATAACTTAACCATAATAATTGAATGAATATAACTCAAGGTTGAGTTAGAAAAATTGCCTGTCGCGTTGATTATAACTACACAATAAACTTATCTGCTTTCGTAAGACCTATAACCAACACTGTCGGTCTCACAATTAGAACAATCATACATAACACGTAACACTATATTCTACAGTCAAACTTTTCCTAGGCACATTACCACATAGCCACATTAGTGTTTATAACCTATATAAACACTTATCCAGTGTAACTATTTCGGTCTGGTTGGACCTCGGTCCATTCTCGGTATTCTGGTCACCCTATCCGACAATTAACACATTGAAAGTCAATTAAACTTGGTCTCTAAGCTTTAATATTATTTTAGATAAGTTAAATATCATTTATAATATTTTTCGAAAGCTTTTAATAATTTATAAACAATTATTATAATTTATAATAATTTTTCAAACACTTAAATTATTTTTAAATGATTTAATTATCAAATAATCTTATTATCATTAATATTTAATAATATAAAAATATTAATGTTATATTTGTCAAAATATTAAAGTTATTGTTAATAACTTAAAATATTTTTAAATCATCAATATTCTACTTAAATGATTTTAAAGTAATTAAAATTATTTTTAAATCATCACCATTAACATTTAAATATTAATATAATTATTATCCAAATATTGAAAGTCATTAATTATAACTTAAAATATTTTTAAAATATTTTTCTCATTTATAAATGATTTTTAAATCAAAAAGATCATTTTTAATTCATTTATTTAATATTATAATTAAATAAATCTAATATCATTAATATTAATTTATTAATGAGAATTCTTCAAAAATATTAAAAATTATATTTTATAATTTAAAATATTTTCTAACACTTTATTCTTATTTAAAATAATTTTTAAATCATTAAAATCATTTTTATCTTATTTATTTAATTTAATAATTAAATAAATCTAATATCATTAATATTAAATTATTAATGAAAATTCTCTAAAAATATTAAAAGTCACATTTTATAACTTAAAATAATTTTAAATACATTATTCTTATTTAAATTGATTTTTCATAATATTAAATTATTTTTCTCTAATTTATTTAATATACTAATTAAATTAATTAAATACTTTTAATATTCAGAAATTATTTTTCATAATTTAAAATAATTTTTAAAACCATTTTTGGTAATTTTTAGAATTTATTTCTAATTTTTAATCATTTTTCAGAAATTCAGAAAATAATTTAATTTAATCGTCGCTATAGAGCTTTAGTGACAGAAAGCGTCGTTGTTGGTGTTCTTGAGCTCAAGAACACTGACAGTCGGCTTGATAAGGTTCATGGTTTGACCAACCGGTATTCACAGCCCAGGCGTGTTTTGGATTAGTTTGAACCTTAATCGTGTAGCTGAAATGTAATACTTCAATAACCAACCTTCATCTAGGTCATAACACAACACATCATGACGATCTGGGCTTTCAAAGTAGATGTCAGACCATGCCTGGGTTTTCTGGGTAACCCAGAAATCCAAAGCAGTTCGAGTGTCACTATTCGAGCTCTATTAGCTAAGTGTTCTTATCATCATTTTTGTGGTTTAATGGTTTAACATTATACTTCTGGTGTCGAGGAACCTTAATAAATCAACAGATTAGTTTTACAACAACAAAATCAAAAGTTATAAGACGGTCAAAGGCTGTCAGATATTTTGTTCTTCCGGTTTCTGGGTTTCCCAGAAACGGCAAGTCAGTGTCGAGGGGCCTTGTTTGACCACCCCCTACATCGATTCTGTTAGTGATATAAGGAATATCAAAGCATGGACCTATAGTAAAACCAACAGGCTACAAATTGGTTATAACAACATCAACAACCATATATCATAACTGTCAGATCTGGTGCTTGGAAAATCTTGTCAGGTGCTGATTTCAAATTTCTGGATTACCCAGATTTTTGACTGGTCATGCCCGGTCAACGGGTTTTGACCGTCAATATCTTACAATTTGGGCATTGAATGGCTGTTATACCACTTCCAGATCCAAGACCTCATGTCAGACTATAGATCCAAAACATAAAACACGAAAAATCAAAAACAGAAAAGGATCTACGGCTACTGACATTTACTTGTCAGGCGACATTTGTGTTCTTGGAAATTTTTTGTAAAACTCCTTGTTAAAGCATTTTGATGCTATAGATCTATGTTAGATCAACATAGATCATCATAAAATATTTTCTATCTTGAATCTAAACACATAAACACTAACTCTATCTTAGCAAACAAGATCAAAAATTTAATTTAGGGTTATACCTCTTATTGTCCAATTCTTGATCTATGCTCTCCAATCTGTTTTTGGTTGTTCTAAGGACTGATATTGTGACTGATCTCCCATAGATTTTCGGAGGTTTTTGTATGAGAAGGAGTTGGTAGGAGCTTGGAGAGAAAATAAACAAAATGGGTACACTTTCTCTCTTTAATTCTTTTATAAAACTTAGATACATTGTATACAAGCATGCTAGGTGTCAATTGGATCAGATTTGCTGGGATTTAATGTCACATAGTCAACTAAGTTGGCCAACTACTAAAGTATTTGCAATTTCTACAAGTTAGCTTACTAAATTATTCAAAAAGGGCACTTTTGTCATTTGTATTTTATTTTAAATGGCATTCTTGTCAATTAGTCAAATTT